>BQNB010015236.1:0-73617 GCA_026074375.1 Tanacetum coccineum | reverse complement strand
TAAATGTCTGAATGTGAATTAAATAATATTGTTTGTTTTTCGTAAAAAATGTCTTAATGATATAAATACTCCATATATAGCAGTTTCATTCTTATAATACATAAACGATTATAAACATTAAATAAAACAATTCAGTCATAAAACTAACACGACCTTGATCTCGTAAATTAGTTATATATTGTGTCGCAACTTGATCTTGTAAATTAGTCATATATTGTTGGTATGTTATGTTCCTATGTCGTTAAACATCTTCACCGGTCTTTGAACTATCATTACGATGATAAGATTAGGAAAAAAAGTAAAATATCTTAGAATATATTTAACATCGTCGTGTAGCAAATAAAAAAATTTCGAAGGAAAAGAATCGAAGTTAATGCTCAATACACATGTCATTATATGATTTAAAAATTTAGTTAAATTATTATTGGTTAAAAGACTCGTGTGTTAACTTGAGCATTTTAATCATCATATTATTATCATATTTAATATTTTTTTTATTTAGAAAAAAATAACGACGTAATTTTCTCTAAACATATTTTTAATATGAAAGGAAAAGTCGAGAAATTATATAATATAAAATGAAAAGAACCAAAGAAAAAAATTAAAGGTAAAAGAAAAAAGTTAGAACACATTAAGGGTCTGTTTGGTATGGCGAAATGAAGTAGTGACGAAATGTAATGAACATCATAATGAAATAAATGAAGTAATGGAATGACGCATTACGATCATAATTTTGTTTGATTGTTATGATAGAATGGAATGTAATCGATAATAAAAAGACTAAAATAGCCTTAGGTGATATATTTTTTTAGTTTGGTAGGTGGTTAATAAAGATCTTTTATGTAATTATGATTCCATTACAAGATGTAATGAAAAAAAACAAGGGAACCCTAATGAATGAAAATGGTGATTTTTGATATAATAATGAAAAGTTTATATATTTAGAAATGTATTTTTTCAATAAATTGGTTTTAACAAAATAGCTTATGTTTTTATAAAATTTAAGGTATAAAGATAATTAATTAATTAATAAAATAAAAGATTTTTTTTTTTTGGCATGAATAGTAAAATCCGAAAATTAGAAAAGAAAAAAAAATAAAGTCCTAATCTAAAACTAATTGGACTTAGACTACAACTCTATCTAGGTGCTTATAAATACAAGGTTAAAACCCTTAACCCTCCCCATTCATAATTGGCCGGCCATAAGGAGAAGAAAAAAGAGAAGACGAAATTTTTTAGGGTTTCGCATTAAGGTATGATCCGATCTTATAATTCTAGTTCGTTTAATTTACTAGTAATTTGATTATGATGGATTTAGGATTAAATTTAGTTTTATAAATTAGGGCATTTAATTTCCAGAAAGTTTATGACATTATTGATGTTAGCTACTCATTAGATTAATAGGATAGCGATATGACCATGCGTTAGGCTTAGAACACTTAATTAGATGCGTAATTCCTCAGAAAGTTAGCATTTTGTAACGAGCATAACTCCGGTTATAAAAGACTCAAATAAATAATTACAAAACATACTGGAGATAACCTCAAAGAGGCTACTTTCTAGAAAATCCGGCTCAAAAGTTTTTATAGCCGGGAAGTGGTCAAATGGTCCTTCCAAAATCGGTGTGTAAAACAGTGACGAATTTCAGTTTTAGTTTTGATTTTTCTAAAAATACTTAGACACTGAGTTAAAGGCTCTAAGTCACGTGGGAGTTAGTTCATATATTGTGTGTGACCTCTGAATTTTGGCTAAGATCAGAAAGGGGTCTAAGTTGGGTAATTAATGCCATATTTTATGAAGGTTCAATTCCGGATGGAATGTTAAATACTTTAGATAATGAATTTTTTTAGGAATATATATAGAAGGTAGTACGTTGGAAAGCCATGAGAGGTTCATATTACATAATTGTAGCAAGGTTGAATTTTGTTTGAATTATGGGAATGTTTAAGTAGTGCGATTAGGGCACACAAGTGAGAGTAAAATTCTGCGTAAAACCATAAAGTGTTAAGTGTAACGTTGAGGTGCAAATAGTAAATGTAAGATTTAATAAGGTTATAAAATGAGTATAGGACTATGATAGATCACATAGGCATCCATCATAGTTGAGGTTACTCATAGTGGTTAGAATACCTAATTGATGAGGATAACTTGTTTTATGTTTATATTGTTTAGATTGTTCGTGTTATTTGTGAAGTGTTTGTGGATTTGAAGCTAGCAATCAGGTGAGTTTCAGAGTCCCATTTTTAAATGTCTTTACATTTTGGGATGAAAATGATGCTTGTGATCTAAAGATGTTTTGAATGCTGTGATTATGTGGTTAATGGTGTATGGACAATATGTTACTGTTATATGACTTATTGTTGCATGTTGAATGTGATATTGGTGTTATCGTCTACTCATGTAGGCAAGACTTGGGATTTATCCCGAGTGGTAATGTGGTGTTATCGTCTACTTATGTAGGCAAGATCCTTGGAGCTGATCAACTCCTTGTGATATTGTGTTATCGGTACCAAGAGTCTGGATTTTGGGTAATTGGTGATCCTTTCCATGACTATTAGTGGATCGGGGTAACGTTCCTACCCAGTATGTGCATGGTTCTTTTGTTGAATATGGTGAATCTGAATTCATGCCTAGCTGTAAGTTCACGTTAGTTTTCATAGTTTTCCAAAAAAGCACTTTTTTTGAATCATCACAGTAATTGAGTTAAAAGTTTTATTGTTGTCTTAAACCTATAACTCTCACCAACCATGGTGATTGACGTTTAAAGCATCATTTTCAGTGAGCTTAATGTGCTAAATAAAACGAAGTGACTATAAGAGACCGTAGAATCTTGGAGTTATTTAAGCTTACCTGTTGAAATTGTTTGGTTTTATGTTTTATGCATGTCATTTATTGACAAGACCTATTTCTCATTAATAAGAACACCATTATTTGTGGGGGGTTAGTGTTATGACACGTTGTGTCTTTTGCTTTACTTTAGTTTTTCATTTAGTATTCTCTATATAAACGACCAAGTTTGTGATGATACCTTTCTTGTGTACAGCCCCGCGACCGCCTTGACGGGGTTTGACATCATTACATGATTTTAAAAAATTAAGTTAAATTAATATTAGTGAAAGACTCAGTGAAACTTGAGCATTTTAATATCATATTTAACATTTTTTTATTTAGAAAAAAATAACGACGTAATTCTCTTTAAACATATTTTCAATATGAAAGGAAAATACGAGAAATTTATAATATAAAATGAAAAGAACCAAAGAAAAAAATTAAAGGTAAAAGAAAAAAGAAAGAAAGAAAAAAGTTAGAACACATTAAGGGTCTGTTTGGTATGACGAAATGAAGTAGTGACGGAATATAATGAACATCGTAATGAAATAAATGAAGTAATGGAATGACGCATTACGATCATAATTATGTTTGGTTGTTATGATAGAATAAAATATAATCGATAATAAAAAGACTAAAATAGCCTTAGGTGATATATTTTTTTAGTTTGATAGGTGGTTAATAAAGGTCTTTTATGTAATTATGATTCCATTACAAGATGTAATGAAAAAAAACAAAGGAACCCTAATGAATAAAAATGGTCATTTTTGATGTAATGAGTGATTACATGTAATGAGTCACTTCATTATGTTATTGTAAACAAACATAATTTTCTCATTCCGTCGTAATGATTTTTTCATTCCTACTCTCATTACGATGTAACAAACACTACGTAAGAGAAATTAAGACATCCCCTCCACATCTTGGTGGGTAAGAGGTTTTAGCCTTTGACCGTCTTTGAACGAGAAAAAAACAAACGCACTTAATAACTAAAATATTTGACCGCGTCTGAATGAATCAGATTAAGAGGATGTTAAGAGACATCTTTTAAACACAAACACCACCTAAGACTAAAATGACATGTAAATCTAAAAATATACTGGCTTACGTAACAGGTACATTTCTGAGGCTATGAATACAAGTTCAATCAAATCAACCTATACTATTTGTAGGTGGCTACAATCGGAAAGCTTCAAATTGCATGTATGTTGTTTTGACGGATTTTGTCATTCTGTTGAAAAAAAAATTTGTACCCACACAGCAAAAATTAAAACTAAGGTTTCCTTTTTTTTAATTTCTAACAAATCTGATACTTGCCTTAAATCCGAGTTATTAAGACAGAACATGTTATGTAATATAGACAATAAAGAGAAGAAATACGATATGGAAATATAAAACGAGGACACCAAGATTTAACGTGGAAAAACCCTTGCGGGAAAAAACCACGGGCACAACCGATGATATCACTATATGATGAAAAATGAGGAGGTTACAAGAGTAATACAAGTCACTCAATCTCTCGTCTCTCTTTCTTGCTACTGCTCTCTATATTTTTTATATTTTGCTTTTTGAGATGGATTCATGAACTGAGCTACATGTATATCTATTTATAGTGGTAGTAAATAGACTTTTGTCAATGTGAACAAAGAGAAGTAATCGGTGCATGTGAGCCTGACAAAATATATCATGCATGCACCCATGCATGTGAATAGCATCATTTGTTGAAAATATTTGTCATGCTACTTTCCATACACATGCATGCATGTGAACCTTTTACTTGCTAAACTCGTGTATGCATGCATGTGCACCTTTTACTTCCACAAATGAATATTATATGTAGCCACTTTTCTATAAATGATGGCTTTTGTCTTGACAATTACACTGCTAGAACCACAAAAAACTTACAAAAAGTTTTTCACACAATGATGTGTCAAGTAAACTATTGGGTGTATTTAAGAGAGAGAATTAAAAAGTAATTTTAACACGCCGATTGACAAGTCAGTTTTGTAAATTTTTTTGTATAAATCTCTTTGTGGTTCTAGCATTTTCCTTTTATAAGGCATTGACCATTTATATGTGCTTCTATATAAATTTCAGGCTTACGAAAGCATTTTGTAGGTCGGTTATCGATGCAAAGTGTTGTGGAAGATAACATTATGAAGGGATTATTTCTTAGGATTATATGACAGTTTCTTTAAAGGTATCTTTGTGATTTTTATAATAATTAGAATAAACAAATTCATAAAAAATCCGGAAATGACTCAAACCAGTACACATGATAAATGATAATTCCCCCCCCCAAATCCCTTGTACATTAGAGATGGAATATCCGAGACTTCAATTGCGATAATTTGGTGATCCTTTTTTAAAAGGGAAACAGCTTCTGAATTAGTTTGTTTTTATATCAATATTAATCATACATTGTTAACTGAATAAATTAAGTGGATGTTTGTTTTAGTGTATTTACAGACCTTATCAGTTTGAAACGAGCCTTTTATAAAAGCCTACAACGCTACCTACCTACAAATCACATTAGCAGCACTAAAAAGGTCCAGGTTGCCTTGAGATCGTAGAGCGAGATGTGAAAAAGCTAAAGCGAAGAAGAATCCCATTAGTCAAAGTTCGTTGGAACTCTCGGCATGGAGCTGAGTATACCTGGGAGCGTGAGGACCAATTTCAAAAGAAGTATCCGCATCTTTTCTCTAACCCGTACCTTCCTCAAGTGCCGCAACTTGAGCCTTGAGGACAAGGCTCTTCTAACCGGAGGAAACTGTAACATTTCGTATTTTCAGGTCATTTATGACATCATATATTTCACTAATGATTTTTTTTGGTACGCGTTTACTTTTAATTTTAATAGTTAAGTTAAATCGCGTAAGCTATAAATTATCAATTAGCGTAAACGGACACCAAACGAATTAAAGTTTTCGTCAAGCAAGCAATATATTATTTTACGAAAGTAATAATCAACTTTTTATATTTTATTTTATTGGTTGCGTAAAACGTTTACGTTTCGCAATTAAATACATTTAGGCATACCCGGAACCACCAAAATAAATATACGCTTCAACAAATAACCATTTTTATTTCTAATGATCAAAGTTTATAAAACTTTACCTAAGTATATCATATGTGACGCCCCATATACATAAAAGAAATAAACAAGACATACAATTGATACAAGTATACAACTTACATTTACTTACAACTTATTAATAACAAGTATACCTTCAATTCTTTCTTTTATACAAGATAAATGGCAAGGAAATATCTAGTTAGAAAACATGTTTCCTTGATTTCATGGGATGTTCTCTAGTTTTAGGAACATTGAGATATTTTTCTCAAGACTTTCATGTACTCTTGACCAACTTTCCCTAGAAATCCTCATGGTGTCTTTTATGAACCTAGTCCTCATTGCATCTAGCTACAAGAAGTATATAAGGAAAGTAACTAGCAAGATAACACATACATCTCTCATTTCCTTGGTGAAACAAAGCAAAACACTCTCTCTTTTCCTCTCCTTTAACCCACGGCTCAAAACCCTCTCAATAATAAATCCATAGCTTGATTTTCTAAGACCATACAAGCACTCATACATCCTTCCTATGATAACCTAAAGTGTTTGCAAGGATTGGCTAAAGATTTACAAGTATCTAAGCAAGGAAAGCAAGATTAGGGTTTTATGGAAAATTAGGGTTTTCTAGAGTTGCAAGCTTGGGTTTGGTTGCTAAACAAGTGTGTAGATCTTGTTGTTCATCACCACACATCATATTAAGGTTACCTAAAACCCTTTATGTCTTTACATTTATCATTTTATGTGTATATAAGTTCTATGTAGTGAAATCACCATTAGGATGCTTTTAAAACATGTTTTTATGAAACACATCCAAACTTTCTGTTTGGATTTGACATATAACCTGGTCATTTTATAATTTTATAAGATAGTACGTCTCATGATGATTCCAAAATGATAAGAAACTCGAAAAACCGATTTATAACGAAAAAGATACGACGATTTCAAGTTTACGTTAAATATATACTTTTATAAAACTATTTTTATAAAAGTTACTATTCACCACAGAAACTTATACTTTTAAAACATCAATAAATCGATAAAACTTTTAAATACGAAGACGTGCTCGAAAGAATCGCTAAAAACGGAGTTAAAACGAATAAGTTACGACATTTACGAGATTTACGATAACTAAATCTATAAAAATAAATATATAACTGTTATGAACAGTAAAAATCACTATTCATCAGAAAACTCAGATTTTGAAAATGTTATATTTTGATAACTCGTCTTAATACGAAGGCGTGAACGTAAGAAACGAAAGAAACGGATTAAAAACGAGAAAGTTACGCCAGTTTTACTAAAGTATACTTATAAACGTTTTTACTTTATAAATATGATTTCACTAAAACGATTAGATGGTGATGTAGCTATATAGAATTATATGTGGTATTAGTTAATCAAAGTACTATATTACTAGGGAGTTTCATAATGAGGCCTCTTCGGGGTGGCGTATCGACGAGTTGTTGGATTTACGATTTAAAGTGTCCTAGCTCCTCATACGTCACTACATGACCTCTTAATTATGATAGCCCGAACGATAGTATGATGAGCTATACGACCTATAAATAATCAAAGTGTTTAGTACTTATACGACATATATTGGATTAGGTTGCATTCGATCGTAATCGTGACGCATTTTCTATTGTGAATACTTGTTGATTACCATTCACTCGAGGTGAGTTCATAGCCCCCTTTTTACTACGTGATTGTTTTACAAAATCTACAGGGTGAATTACATTGCTTGTTTTACTATTGGACACAAGTGTTTTCAAAGTGTTTACAAAGTGTATGCTATCCAGATTACTGCCTGAATATTATTGCTAAGTTACCTTATTGCCGTGAAGTCCCTATTTATCATGAACCGTTAATTGCTATTGTAGTAAGCGCGAGTGTTGTGGATAGATCTATCGGGACTGACAATCCCCACCTTTCCTTGGGTCACTAGTTTGATCAAGGTGCATTTAACATTGAGAGGTGTTAGGTTGTTGGCAAGCATCCTATATTCTGATTGGGGCACAAATCTAGTTAAGGCTTCGGGGTCATGAGCTTAGTGCAATAATAAACGTTTTGGACTACTGAATGTGTTTCAGAGTCTACTATTACTTCGATCTTGTGGTCCACCCTTTTTACCGATAAACCTATGATTTCACTCAACCTTTGTGTTGACCTTTAGCATGTAATTTCAGGTCCTATGGTATGAAGATCGGAGGGGAGCCGTGGCGGATATCAATGAAGACGGATTCTGTGTTTATCTATATTCAATGCAGCTGTTGTTTAATTAAATATGAAGCTGTTGTTTAATTAAATATGTACTTGAAATGTTTATGACTTTTAAAACATATGGGACCTAATGTATAAACTCTGATATTTTGCTATGGCATCGAATGAAATCTTGTCTTATAACGTCAATTTTTGGTCGTTTCCTATATAGTGATGGTTGTAACTTTGAACGTAGCACCCCATTGTTCTACATTTCCTATGATACGATGGGACTTTGGAGGTGTTTATTAGATGGTACCTGAGGCATAGGTTTTAGGATATTGGGTCATTTTCAAAACTTGTCTATATCCACAAAGTTTAAAGGGTTTTCTTTTCTTTCATTTTTAAGTTACAGAATCCTTCATGGCTATTCGATATCCCCCCGCGCGGTATTCATGATCCTTACTTACTTTTCCGATTGTCATTATTTCATTATATATAATCTTAGATATATAATACTTGGTTTAAGTTCGATCTCTTACGTCTATCTTTTGACTTATCAATATCTATTTCTATCGATGAATTATATAAATATCGACCATCCTGATTAATTTATGATTATTTATATCATTCTCCATTATTTACTTGCAGTCATGGACTATGCATTGCTTTACAATTCTCAACCGAATATGTGTACTTGTGTTGCCAGAATCATGCCGCCCAGGAGATTTAAGAAGAAATCTGTTAGGAAGATAGTGGAAAAGCGTGTGGCCAAAGCCATTTAAAACAATATGAAAGACTAGGTGACTAAACAATGCTGGTAGGATCCGGATCAAACAAATACTGGTCGGAAACTGTTGTACAGGATGCATGGATGTTTCGCAAAGACATTTATGAATAGGCAAAAAAAAATAGCCTCACTCTTTCAAGGGGACTGAAGGTGTGTTCAGACAGAAATGTTGGTCCAAAGATGGAGCAAGTGTTTGAAATTTGCAAATGTGCTGAAGATGACAAAGTGAAGTTTGCTATGTGCACGTTCGAGGGTCGTGCTCTAACCTGGTGGAACGGAAATGTTAAGACTTTGGGACTTGTAATGCTAATTCTGATCCCCTGGAGCAAACAATGAAAGCCCTATGATGACCCTTATTACTGCCCAACAACTTAAAATCCAAGGATGGAACAAGAACTTTGGACTCTGACTCTGAAAGGAGATGATATCGAGCTTACAGTAATCGTTTCCACGAACTAGCTTTGTTGTGTCCTGAAATTGGTGTCCACTGAAAGTAGAAGATTGAAAAGTACATTCGTGGGTTTCCTGAAAGAATCAAAGGAAACATCACTTCTTCAAAGCCTGCGACCTTGCATGAGGCAATCAACATTGGCCAGTGAAACTGTCGAGCAATCAGTTCAGGGTAGGGCTGCTAAGATATTGGGGAAAGCAATAAAAGAAATGGGAAGACTAACAGAGAACTAACAACACAATAACCATATACTAAACAATTACATAACAACAACACAATAACCGCAACCGAAACCTACAATCTTCACCAGACAACAAAACGGAGACCAGGAATGTCAGGCTTATGCTGCAGCCCAGCTAGAGGAAAGATTTATGCTGGAAATTTACCAAAATGCAACCGGTGCAACTTACCACCCATCATGGTCCGTGTCCTCAAAGTTGCCAGAGATGTCAAAGATTTTACGGTCACATGGAGAAGGATTGTAGAGTTAGGCTTCAGGGTGCAGGTAATGACTTCCTGCAGAATGTGACATGTTTCGGGTGTGGTGAGAAAGGACATTTCAAGGAAAAGTGTCCGAAAGCAGGGAACTAGCAGAATGATGGAGATCGTGGGAGAGCTTACGTGGTGATTATGATATCCACAACAAATTCCGAATGTGGTCCACGGGTAGTTTCTTCTTAATGATCACTACTGTTGTATTCTCTTTGATTCAGGTGCTGAGAAGAGTTTGGTATCTTATGCGTTTAACATTGTATTGATATGCCCCATACTTTAAATATGTTATGAAAATCGAATTAGCAGACTTAGGAAAAGTTGTTGCACCAATTTCCATTTTAAGTAGTTGCACCTTGTTTAGTGTAATCACGTGTTCAAAATGACTTGTTACCAACCGGCTAGGAAGTTTTGAATGTTATATTGGAATGGATTGGTTGCATACACGAGCTCTCATCGATTGCTATGAGAATATTATCCGTATTCCTCTTCCGAATGGCAAGATTCTTGAAGTTCAAGGCGAGAGGCCGAAAAAGGATCTTCGTTCACTTGCATGTATCAAGGCTGATGAGAAAAAGCTTAACGACATACGTTGTTGTATGAGAAATTTCCCTCGAGGTATTTCGGACGATCGGTTAGGTTTACCTCTTGTCGAGGAGATATAATTTCGCATTGATCTGATTCCAGGCGCATCGCCAGTTGTTAGATCTCCATACCGGTTAGCCCCTTTAGAAATGTTTGAATTGTCGAACCAGCTTAAAGAACTTCAAGAGAAGGGTTTTATTCGACCAAGTCACTCACCATGGGGAGCACCCGTGCTCTTTGTCAAGAAGAAGACGTTCGTGAGATTGTGTATTGACTCACAGGGAACTAAAACAAAGTTGGTCTATATGAACGTTACCTTCTCCCAGAATTGATGACTTGTTTGACCAATTACAAGGTGCGTGTTGTTTCTCGAAGATAGATCTTCGCTCGGGATATCATCAGTTGAGAGTCCGAGAGGAAGATATACCGAAGACCGCGTTTAGAACTCGATACGGGCACTTTGAGTTCACAGTCATGCCATTTGGGCTGACAAACGCGCCAGCAATATTTATGGACTTAATGAACCGCGTCTGCAAGCCGTATTTGGACAAATTCGTAATTGTGTTCATTGACGACATCTTAATTTACTCAAAGTCAGAAGAAGAGCATGAAGTCCACCTGAAAACGATTTTAGACTTACTCAAGAAGGAGAAGTTGTATGCCAAATTTTCAAAGTGCGAATTTTGGTTACAAGAAGTACAGTTCCTAGGACATGTGGTCAACCGTGACGGTATCCATGTGGATCCTAGCAAGGTTGAGTCGGTCAAGAACTGGAAGACCCCTGAGTCACCAACAGAAATCCGTTCATTTCTAGGATTGGCAGGATACTACCGAAGGTTTATCGAGAATTTCTCCAAGATCGCCAAGCCCCTCTCCTGTTACTCATAGAATAAAGGCGTATGTGTGGGGTGGTTAAGCAAGATGAAGCTTTCCAAATTCCGAAGGAGAAACTATGCAATGCTCCTGTGTTAGCACTCCTCGATGGACCCGACGACTTTGTGGTCTATTGTGATGCATCAAAACAAGGTTTTGGGAGCGTGCTGATGCAGCGAGGCAAAGTGATAGCATATGCGTCAAGACAGTTAAAGAAGATGAGATAAAATTTTTCCACCATGACCTGGAATTGGGGTGCGATGGTCGTTCTCTCTTAAAATATGGAGACATTATCTTTTTTGGGACAAAAATTGTTATCTACACTGACCACAAGAGTTTCCAGTACATATTTGACCAGAAAGATTTAAATACGTGCCAAAGGCGGTGGATCGAGCTACTCAGTGACTACGAGTATTGAGATCAAATACCACCCAGGAAAGGCGAACGTGGTGGCATATGCCTTGAGCAGAAAAGAAAGATCAAGCATGACGATTATGTGCTATGTCGTATTACTATTCATTTTGGACTTAAGACTAAGATTTTGGAAGCGCAGAGGAACCTTATGGATCTCAAAGCCCCTAACTGATGGCTAAGTGGACTTAGACGACTCTTTGAGACAACGAGATGATGGTGAAATTACTTCTTTGATCATTCTGGATTCCATCAGTTGGCGGTGTAAGGAAATTGATCCATGGATGACGCTCATATTCTAGATATTAAATACATCCGGGGTGCAGATAAGATGTACTATTGATCTGAGAGACTTGTATTGGTAGCTGGTATGAAGAGGAGACATTGCTGAGTACGTTAGCAGACTGTTCTTTACGTGTTCTAAGATTAAAGCCGTAAATCAGAAACCTTAGGTTTCTTCAGCAACCGGATATTCCTGAGTGGTCGATTACTAAAAGAGTAGTGGCATGATTTGATGTAGGTCGTTATGGATAGATGACAAGTCGGCTCACTTCTACCTATTTGTGAAGAATACAAGACGGAGAAATTAACACAGAATTTATACCAATAAGATTGTAGCGGAAGACATGTGTTGTGGTGTCAAATTATTTCTGACCGGGTGGTCGTTCACGTCACACTTAATGGCAAAAAGCTTACTTCAGAAAGGTTGGGTTCGAGACTAGTACATGAGACGACTTACCACCCTAGACCGACGGTCAGGATGTGAGCGTACTATCAGACGCTCGGAGGATACAAGGCTCTTCTAACCGGAGGAGGACTTGTAAACATTTCGTATTTTCGGTCATTTACGACGTCATCTATTTTACTAATTATTTTTTTCTCGTACGCGTTTATCTTTTAATTTTATTATATAGTTAAATCGCGTAGTTAAAAATCAACAATTAGCGGTAAGGACACCAGCGAAATTCAGTTTTGTCAAGCAAGCAATATATTAATTTTTGGAAAAATGTATAATCAACTTTTTATATTTATTTTTAATGGTTGCGTAAAATCGTTTACGTTTCGCAATTTAAATACTTTTAGGCATACCCGGAAGCACCAAAAACTTTTTCTACGCTTCAACCAAAATACCCACATTTTACCCAATACTAAAATAACAAATATCTTTCTATATATAAATTGACATAATCCGGATTTTTGTGTTTAAATAAGAAATATCATCAAAAATCTCAACTTGGTCTTTTGTACTTCACTTGCCTTTAAACAGTGCCCTACTCCCATCCTTTTGACCCCCAAAAGACATACATTTTACTGTAAGGCTCCATACTTATGACAATACTTTCCTTGAAACCTAATCTTGTCTTTGATAGTCATTATGGTATTTAAGGACTTTGCTAGATGAAATACTAACACATTCTACTTTTAAAGGTGTTAAAACACAAACGTCTCTCTTCCCCTACTCACGGAACAACAAACCAACACAATATCTTTACAAATTTTACGTATAACATTTACATACATTCCTAACAACAATCTAAGATGTCCAAGAAGATTTGATGGCTTGGTTAAGTCTTTACAAGTGTTAAGCAAGAAAAATGGAAAAGTTTAGGGTATATTTTTATTTAAGGTTTCAAGATCTTTCAAGCTTGTGTTTATAATTAAAAAAGGGTTTAGATTGTGGTTGGTTATATTTTACTCAACCATAAGGTTACTAAAAACCTTTTATGTCTTTACATTTTTCTTGTGTATGTGTATATGAGTTCTATGTAGGAATCACCATTAGATGCTTTTAACATGTAATAATATTTTTTGCTTGTGATTATTATTTTTTGTACAATTTATTATTGTGTTATGTGGTTAATTATATGATGGATAGGAAACCATAGGTATGTAAGGTCAATATGTTAATAAGGGGTTGTAATTGGACTTGTAACAAAGTGTGTTAAAGCTAAATAGGTTATAAAAACGATTTTTAAAAACATTTGAGAAAAACCCATTAGGGGCTGTTTTTGAATTTTGATATTTTTACACCTCTTTTTATGATTTTATAGATACGACATGTACCCAAGGATCGTGGCATGTAAAGACTCGAAAAACCGATTTATAAAGAAAAGTTACGTCGATTTAAAGTTTACGTTAAATATATACTTTTATAAATACTATTTTTTATAAAAGTACTATTCACCAACAGAAAACTTATACTTTTAAACATCAATAAATCGATAAAACTTTTAAAATAGGAAGACATGCTCTAAAGAATCGCTTAAAACGGAGTTAAACGAATAAGTACGAATACGAGTTTACGATTAACTAAATCTATAAAAATAAATTATATACTGCTTATGATCAGTAAAATCACTATTTCATCAGAAAAACTCAAAATTTTAAAATGTTATTTTGATAACTTCGTCTTAATACGAAGGCGTGGAGTAGAAACGAAAAGAAAAGGATTAAATAAACTGAGAAAGTTACGCCAGTTTTACTTAAAGTATACTTGTAAACGTTTTTTCTTTACAATATGATTTCACTAAAACGATTAGATAGTGATGTAGCTATATAGAATTATGTGGTTATTAGTTATCAAAGTACTTTATTTCTAGGGAATTTCATAACGAGCTTTGGGGTTGCGTATCATCGAGTTGTTGGATTTACGATTTTAAAGTGTCTTGCTCCTATACGTACACTACATGACCTCTTAATTATGATAGACCCCAAAAAGGATAGTATGATGAGCTTACGACCTTTAAATATCAAAGTGTTTAGTACTTATACAGAATTTAGTGGATTAGGTTGCATTCGATCGTAATAGTGACGCATTTTCTATTGCGAATAGCTTGTTGATAAATATTCACTCGGGTGAGTCATAGACTACCCTTTTTACTACGTGATTATTTTACAAAATCTACGGGGTGAATTACATTGCTTGTTTTACTATTGGACACAAGTGTTTTTCTAAGTGTTTTCAAAGTGTTTACAAAGTGTATGCTATCCAGATTACTGCCTGAATATTATTGCTAAGTTACCTTATTACCGTGAAGTCCCTATTTATCATGAACCGTTAATTTTCTATTGTAGTATGGCGAGTGTTGTGGATAGGATCTATCGGGGACTGACAATTTTTTTTATTTTTCTCAACCTTTCCTGGGTCACTAGTTTGATCAAGTGCATTTTACATTGAGAGGTGTAGGTTGTTGGCATGCATCCTATATTCTGATTGGGTCAAATTAGTTCAAAGCTTCAGTGGTCTGAGCTTAGTGCTATATATATAATCGGTTTGGACTACTGATTGTGTTTCAGAGTCTACTTTTACTTCGATCTTGTGGTCCATTCTTTTTACTCGATAAACCTAAGATTTCACTCAACCTTTGTGTTGGGACTTTAGCATGTAATTCAGGTTTGGGTATGAAGATCGGAGGGGAAGCCGTGACGGATATCAATTGAATGACGGATTCTGTGTTTATCTTATTCAATGGGTGGTGGGGGGGGGGGGGGAACTTTTATTATCTTTAAAAACTTAAGTCATCTTTTGGTATTATGAAGCTGTTGTTTAATCAAATATGTACTTGAAATGTTTATGACTTTTAAAACATATGGGACCTAATGTATAAACTCTGATATTTTGCTATGGCATCGAATGAAATCTTGTCTTAAACGTCCATTTATGGTCGTTTCCTATATCTTGATTGTTGTACTTTGACGTAGCACCCCATTGTTACCATTCCGCTGCTACTTGATTTTGGGGGTGTTACATGGTGGACTCGTTTGAGCCCAACAGGCCACGACCCATAAGCATTCGGCTTATAAATAAGCTCTACGAGCTTACTAAGGTGCTAGGAGTGCTTATTAGTTTCGCATGGACCCTAAAATACTTTAGAATAGCAACCCGTACCCTTAATGGGCTTACTAGCCCACTAACGAGCCCAATTCGAGCAAATAAGCTCACAATAAGCTTGGACAGCTTATTGGTGGACTTGTATAAGCTAAAAGGACTTAATGAACCAAAGGAAGACTAATGGACCCTAATGGGCCAAGTTGGACCATTTAGAAATCCCTTTGGACCCTTAATGGGCCTAACAACCCATTAATGAGGGCTTATTAGCTTATTGGGATAAGTTGAACAAAAAAAAACAGACCAAATGAGCTCAATAAGGATAGAAAATAAGTTAGGGATGCCTAATGGACTTGGTTTTCAAATTCGGGTTGAGTTATTGGACTCACGAGCCCAATAAGCTCGAAAAAGCCAAAATAAGCTCTCCCAAGCTTATTTTCAGCTTAACCAACTTAAACAAGCTTAATGAAGACAATTGTGCTTTTTAAAACTAAATCGGACCTCTAAAACGCTTATTGGACCTTAACGGGCCCAATAAGGCCCATTAAGCCCAAAATAAGCTCGTCTAAGCTTATTTATAAGCTGAGGCAGCTTATACAGCTTAAAGGAACTTATTGAAACATAATGCCACTTGTTGGAACTTAAAAGGACTTAAAAGCGACTTTTGAAAACTTAAGGGGACTAATATGTCGTCAATTTGTGAAACTCATTAGGGTCAAAATGGCAATAACAAATTTTAAGAGGATAATAAGGACTGTTTTGAGCCCCAACTTTTGCGAATTAAGGGGCTGTAATTATATGCATTGAGAACCTAAAGTGTAAATAGTGTAAAACTTGGAGGACTAAAGTGTAATTATAAAAAACTTAAAGGGTTTGAAATGTAAATCGGTATATATTCATAAACCTAGGGGATGTTTTTTAATTATAGAAAACTAAAGGGTAATTTGTAATCGAAAGTGATTTTTGTAAAACTTCAACGAAATCGGACGGAGTTATATATTTATATATATTATACAAGTTAACCCCGACTTTATAAATATGAATATTTATTAATAATCGTTTTATACGTTACTGAACGTGTAAATCTTATACCTTTCCATGAGCCATCACAATTTAAAATTCATTAAACACGTTCACTCCGCACAAGTGATAACGTATATATAAATCTAGCAATTATTGTAGTTTTATACATTGAGTTTTAGCTAAATTTTGTAGACTAAGACTGGCCGTAATTACTTAGGTATTTGACGGTGTGATTCATCTTGGATATCTATTATCTTTCAGAGGACTATATACTAGGTGAGTTCATAGCCCCATGTTTTACAATATTTATGATTTTAATCTTTGGGGTGCAGGCATGTTTGTTTTATAATTGCGCAAGTGTACATTTTTATACTATGATTTCGTGTTTGCCTATGTAGCGATAACCCACTGAGCCCTTTATCATGAACTGTCAATTACTGGATTGTAAGCGCGAATGTTATGAGTAGATCTATTTGGGATTGACATCCCCGTTCGGGTGACTAACTATCACCGGGAACGAATGTTATAACATGTCGGATTTGGGATGTTTCGGGTTAGAACAACATTCATGGGCATTATTGGCAATTTATTGCATTCATACATGTCGAGCTTCAGTGTCATGAGCTTAGAAAAACGTAATTATTTTTTTTATGATGTTTGCATTTGTTGCTTAATCATACACTTAGAAATCTTGCGGTCCTACTATTGATTTACATAAACCTATGAATTCACCAACTTTATGTTGATATTTTAAGCATGTTTTCTCAGGTCAATAAGGCACGGGGTGCTCAGATACATTGGGGGTCACTCTTTGGAAAGAGTCAGTACTAAAGATTTGGGCGTATTACATTTTGGGAACATTTGTTATAAACCGAAATCTTTACTTATATTGTCGAACAATTTGAAGCCATGAGCTTATGTAATGAACAAGCATTTTGTTAATCCAATGTATCTTTTTAAAAACGACACGTTAGTGGTCGTTCTCATATCTTGTGCTATTGATCTATGAAGTAACGCCCTCGGATATTCAACATTCCGCTGCTACCCAGATTTGGGGGTGTTACAGATTGGTATCAGAGCCAAGGTTATAGAGAACCAGGTCAAAAGTTTTGTCTGGACTATAACCATTTTCAAACACTGTTTTCACAAATGGGATTTGCGAGGGACATACATGCATTACTTGTCACACTCCCTAGCCCATATATGGCTTACATTGATACCACCATTTTTAACATTAGTAGGGGGGGGGATACTACGTGCGTTAAATTGATTGATATATGTGTATTTATAAAATATACTATGTTTCATTACTATAAGACTCTTATAAATAAATCTTATAGATATAACATAGAGACCCTTCTTATAATTAAAGTTTATAGACATATCATACCTCTTTCCTATAAGTAATACTTATATAGGTTATTTTTGCTTTTTGCAGTAATCATGTCTTCTGCGACATTTGCGGTTACCTACACTTCCGTTTACACTAACTCTGTGCCCGGCAGAGCCTTCTAGGGAGCCGACGATGAGGAGATATCTGAGGGAGGCATCCCACGGGTCATCGTATTAGGATACGACAAACTCTCGATGCAGCCAGTAGCCCCACCATCACCGGATTACATACCAGGCCCAGAGGATCCACAGACACCGCCAGTTCCTCAGGACGAGGATGAGCGTGAGCCTATGTTCGTACAGGCACATGATCCTCGAATATCTTGTGTCAAGAGCTAGATACTGGAGTATATACCTTTGAGGTTGAGCACGAGTTTCTAGATGAGGAGCAGCCATACCCTCTGTTGATTAACCTACTGCGGAGTCACCCGGATTTGTTTACGGAGTCGGATCCCGAGGAGGGATCCAGAGGAGTTCGAAGGGATGTGAGACAGACGGATGGTCCCGGTCGACTATCCTATGGACGGCGAGATGATGGAGCGAGATGATGGACAGCGATTCATAGGGGTGACGACTGATGGTGAGGAGGAGGATGAATGAGGACGAGGAGGAGAAGGAGGTTCCACTTAGCTCCGACCTGACTCTGTTATTGTTGTACCTGTTGATGAGCTGTTTTCCGACTGAGGGATCAGAGACTGATTATACCACCACCCTCACTGGAAAACATTACTATTGGGGCTAGTTTACCGTACCGGCCTCAGGGACTTCCATATCCCTCCACCAGAGGCAGAGGTTGAGAGACTTCTGGCCATGACTACTCCATCACCATCACCACCTATTTCACTATCACCACCCTTTGCAGGGGAACGCCTTGTTAGGAGTATGGCCCCACCTGCACATTCATCACCACCACCTGCACATTCATCACCACTACCTGTGCCATCACCATTACTATCATCATCTGGGTGTCCAACCTAAGTCCAGACACTCAGGATAGCATTTACTCAGGCTCTTATTGATGCAGTTAATGTCGCATTACCATCACCTCTACTACCACCACTACCCGTAGGGATGATATTCCCGAGTCTGAGCAGCCACCCCGCAAGAGGTTGTATTTGTCCACCCTAGGCTCCAGATACGAGGTCGGGGAGAGTTCTACTGCTAGACCTACCAGAGGTCAGGGGATAGATTATGGGTTTGTCAGCATGGTAGATGTTGAAGAGAGGCGATAGGGGACTAGAGATGTTGGGTACGGTATTAGGGATACTTGGGTAGATCCGGCAGGGACAGTTCCTGAGATAACACCTATGACTGTAAGAGAGGTCAATACTAGGGTCACAGAGCTTGCTGAGCTCCATGAGCATGATACACAGGACTTGTATACTTTACTAGAGGATGCTAAGGATAGTAGGTCTTGTATATCACAGCGAGTCGATATGGACTCGCAGCAGGTCAATTTACTTATGGGGGATAGGATGACTCTCCAAGAGACAGTATGAATGGTAGAGGAGGAGGCCTATGCTTCCCGAGAGGCTTGGGCTCACTCGATAGGATTGAGTCAGGCGATTCATCAGGAGCTTCAGACCTATCGTGATCATGTGTATACACATGAGACCCATCTCTAGGCACACCAGACACAGATACAGCTGTAGGGTACCCTCATTCAGACACACCATCAGGTACATAAGACTCGCTTTTAAATGCAGTAGGCCGAGTTAGCAGCGCTTCGAGAGACTGACCGTAGACGTCAGGCACAGATGGTAGAGACTCTCCGAGTTACTAGAGACATGAGACGAGAGATGAGCGACATGCAGGCCGAGTTGTTATCACTGCGAGAGCAGCAGAGGAGAGCTAGACAGCCAGGACCAGAGGCTAGGATTCCAGATCACCAGGATGCTTCTGGGGATGCTGACAGTCACATCTAGTGATTTATGTTATTTTATCTTGCTAGGTCATTGTACAGGCATGTTAAGTATTAGGGGTTTTCCCCGCTAACATAGCCTTAGATCTTTTGTATTGTATTATGTGTACTCCGAAAAGTATTTCATGTAAAAATTTTAAAGTTATGAATGAAATGGATGTGTTATGTTGTACTATATACCTCTCTTGTGTTGATATCTCATCTATACATTATTATATTCTGTCATATAACCTCATGTTTTGTCTTTTGTGATCTAGACAAATCATGGCACCTACGACCAGAAGAGGACCAAATACCCCTGTTAACAACACCAACCCAAACAACATGACTCCAGAATCCATCCAAGCAATGATTGACCAAGCTCTTTTGCGAAACTCCACCAATGGAGATGGAAGCCACAGTTCGCACGAGGATAACCGAAGGAACGTGCAAACTGCGCGCCCTTGTTTTTACGCTGACTTCATGAAGTGTCAACCTTTGAACTTCAAGGGGACTGAAGGCGTGGTCGGTTTAACTCGGTGGATTGAAAAGATGGAGTCAGTTTTCAATATCAGTGGTTGTGCTATTGAGAATCAAGTAAAGTTTGCCACCTGCACTCTGTTAGGTGCTGCTTTGACTTGGTGGAATGGTCAGATAAGAACCTTAGGTCCTGAGGCATATGCAATGACTTGGGAAGTACTCAAGAAAAAGATGACGGACAAGTATTGTCCGCAGGGTGAAATCAAGAAATTAGAAATCGAGCTGTGGAACCTAAAGGTCAAGGGAAACGATGTTCCAGCATACACTGAACGTTTCCAAGAGTTAACCCTGATATGTACCAAGTTTGTTGCCAATGAAACCGAGAAGGTTGACAAGTACATCAGTGGACTTCCTGACAACATTTATGGGAACGTCAAATCTGCCAGACCCAAGACGTTGGATGAGACTATTGAGTTGGCCAACGACTTGATGGATCAGAAACTCCGCACCTACGCAGAAAGGCAGTCTGACAACAAAAGGAAGGCTGATGATTCATCCAGAAACAACCATGGTCACCAACAGCAACCCTTCAAGAGGCAGAATGTCGCCAAGGTCTACAATATGGGGACATGCGAAAGGAAGCCTTATGGGGGATCTTTGCCCAAGTGCACCAAGTGCCATCTTCACCACAATGGCCCGTGCACCCAGAAATGCCACAAGTGCAACAAAGTAGGGCATTTTGCTCGCGATTGCAGGAGTACTGGTAATACAAATGTTGCTAATACTCAGAAGGGCAATGGGGCAGCTCCCAAGGGAAATGGTTGTTTTGAGTGTGGAGCACCAGGGCATTTCAAGAGAGATTGTCCTAAGTTGAAGAATAGGGATGGAGGAAATGGGAATGCACAAGGCTGGGTTTATGTAGTTGGGAATGCGGAAAAGAGAGGAAAGGCATCGGGAAACCCTGATGCCAATGTCGTCACGGGTACGTTCCTCTTAAATAACCACTATGCATCTATCTTATTCAACACTGGTGCCGATAGAAGCTTTATATCCACTGCATTTAGTTCCTTGATTAACATCGCCCCAACTCCATTAGAAAATTGTTATGATGTCGAATTAGCTGATGGGAAATTAGTCGGGATAGACACTATTATACGAGGTTGCACTTTAAATTTCTTAGACCATCCGTTCAACATAGATCTAATGCCCGTAGAACTGGGTAGTTTCGATGTCATTATCAGAATGGACTGGTTAAGAAGATGTCACGCCGTAATCGTGTGCGATGAGAAACTTGTTCAAGTTCCCTATGGGAATGAAACTTTGACTTTTTATGGCAACGAAAGTAGCAACGAGAGAGAATTCCGGTTGACAGTTATCTCATGTTCAAAAGCTCAAGAGTACATGGCAAAAGGATGTCAGGTCTTTTTGGCGCAGATATCCCCCAAGAAAGAAGAGGACAAGTCAGAAGGAAAACAAATAAAGGACGTACCAATCGTCCGAGGTTTTCCTGAAGTATTTCCCGAGGACTTGCCAGGTCTCCCTCCGGCTCGACCAGTGGAATTCCAAATCGACTTAATTCCAGGAGCCGCACCCGTAGCTCGAGCACCGTATTGATTGGCTTCATCCGAAATGAAGGAATTATCGGAACAATTACAAGAGCTTTCCGACAAAGGATTCATAAGGCCTAGTTCCTCATCTTGGGGAGCCCCAGTCGTATTCGTCAAAAAGAAGGATGGGTCATTCAGGATGTGCATTGACTACCGTGAGTTAAATAATTTGACAGTATAGAATAATTATCCACTCCCGAGGATCGACGATTTATTTGATCAACTCCAGGGATCCAGTATTTATTCGAAGATAGATCTGAGATCAGGATATCACCAGCTTAGAGTACGAGAGCAAGACATTCCAAAGACGGCATTCCGAACTCGGTATGGCCATTACGAGTTCCAGGTTATGCCATTCGGACTGACAAACGCACCTGCGGTATTCATGGACCTCATGAACCGAGTGTGCAAGCCTTACTTGGATAAGTTCGTAATTGTCTTCATCGATGACATACTTATTTATTCAAAGGACGAGAAAGAACATGAAGAACATCTCAAGGCCATTTTAGAATTGCTTAAGAAAGAGAAGTTGTATGCCAAATTTTC
Organism: Tanacetum coccineum; assembly: GCA_026074375.1. NCBI lineage: Eukaryota > Viridiplantae > Streptophyta > Magnoliopsida > Asterales > Asteraceae > Tanacetum > Tanacetum coccineum. The sequence goes on along the minus strand of BQNB010015236.1, from coordinate 51,134 downwards.
AAAATGTGAATTTTGGATTCCGAAGGTACAATTTCTCGGACACGTCATTGATAGCAGAGGCATACATGTGGATCCAGCCAAGATAGAATCTATCAAGGATTGGGCGTCTCCTAAGACACCAACGGAGATCCGCCAATTTTTAGGTCTTGCTGGTTACTATCGAAGGTTCATCGAAGGATTTTCGAAGATTGCTAAGTCAATGACGAAACTTACTCAGAAAGGAATCAAGTTTGACTGGGGAGAAAAGGAAGAAAACGCTTTTCAGTTAATAAAGCAGAAGTTGTGTAGTGCGCCAATTCTGGCTTTACCTGAAGGAAGCGAAGACTTTGTGGTCTACTATGATGCGTCACACAAGGGTTTAGGTGTTGTATTGATGCAGAGAGAGAAGGTGATTGCCTATGCTTCTCGACAATTAAAAGTTCATGAGAAGAATTACACCACTCATGATTTAGATCTTGGATCGGTGGTATTTGCTCTAAAAATATGGAGACACTATTGATTGTGTTTTTTTAATACACGTAATAAAATATATTATATATTACCACAAGAGCAATTAAGAAAATTCCCTAAGAAAAATTCACTCTCAAAAATATATATAATATAATATATAATACGTATACTTAACCGGGAAGAATGATCACCCGGGTCGTTTCCCCAACGACTTGTGCAATTGAAACATCGTTTAAGCTTGGATTATGATTAAAGAGCAAAAATAGATGTTAGGAGTTATCAATACCATCAAATAAAAGCAACAATTCTAAAACAAATAAAATTAAAACAATAAACACTTAAACAAATAACGAGAAACAAATAAAACGCGACAATTAAGCGAGTATACTAAGTTTTAACCCTAAAAATGCAAACTAAGTTTCTAAACCTAAATTAGGATAAAAGAAAATTTTAAGAAAAGAAAACCACATTCTCTTGGCTTTTAAGATTTTAAATATGAATTTTTCTAAGATTTAATCTAATTAAAAGCTTAAAAATAATTAAAAAAATTGCTAAAAATATAAACCCTAAAAATCTTATAAAAATTATACTAAAAAGAGAAAATGATGAGAAATTTTATAAAAATAAAAGCCCTAATTTTTACTTTTTAATTAAAGTTTAATTAAACTAATTAAAACTTAAACCTAATTATTAATTAAATAAAATATTTAACTAACTATAACTAACAAAGGAATCACGATGCAAGTTCTTAAAGGACTAACAGTGAAAACAAATAAAACTTAAAAGTTTCAAAATCTACCCTGAGGCCCAACCCCGTCTACAAAATAAGTCCTAATTAAGCTTAAAAATAAGTTGAATCTTAAAAAGTGCTTATTATTGAAAACTCATAAAAGCAAAGTTGGTGAACAAGTTGGTGAGAATAACTTTAATAAAAGCACTTCAAGCTGAAAACCACTAATAAGATCTAAAACAGCTTATCAATAAGCTGTTTACAGAAAGTGGGGGTTTACCCTTGGTTTTACTAAATCAGCTGTAAACTACTCAAATTAAGCTCAAATAAAAAAAAAATGCCACTAGCACTAGTTTTCTATAACAACAGTTATCACGCTAAGCATAAAGCCGCACCTATATTAGGCACTTTATGGCCGAGAAAATCGCTCTACCTGTGTGTTTGGCCTGAAGTTGGAGAAGCTCAACGTATACTGTCCTAAATTGATACAAGTAAACAAGAAAAAGATCGTCCTGATCAAGCAAAGGATGCAAGCTGCTCAGGATCGACAAAAGAGCTACGCTGATCGAAAGAGAAAGCCGATGGAGTTCAAGGTTGGGGATAGGGTTATGCTCAAGGTCTCACCATGGAAAGGGGTTGTACGATTCGGTAAGCAGGGCAAGCTGAATCCGAGATACGTCGGACCTTTCAGGGTGTTAGCCAAAGTTGGGAAAGTTTTCTACAAGCTGGAACTTGCCCGAGAGTTGAGCAGAGTTCATCATACTTTCCATGTGTCTAATTTGAAGAAATGTTACGCTGACGAACCATTATTCATGCCGTTAGAAGGAATTTACGTTGACGATTAGCTCCAGTTTGTGGAAGAGCCCGTTGAAATCATGGAACGGGAGATCAAACGATTGAAGCGAAGCCGGATACCATTGGTTAAGGTTCGCTGGAACTCTAGGAGAGGTCCTGAGTTCACATGGGAATGTGAAGACTTGTTCAAACAAAAATACCTACAGCTTTTCACAAACCGGGCTACGTCATCCGCTACAAGGTCTTAATCTTTGAGGAAAAAGCTCTTCTAATAGGTGGAGACTGTAACATTTCACAATTTTAGGTCATTTTACGACTCCTATTATTCGTCACTATTTATTTTAGTCTGATACGCGTTTACTTTTAATGTTTACTTTTAAAGCTAAATTGCGTAGACTATAAATAATCAATTAATGTAAACGGTCATCAAAGAAATTAAGGTTTACATCAACCAAGTAATATATAATTATTAAGAAGATAATTATTAACTTTGCATGTTTTATTTTTATTGGTCACGTAAAAGGGTTACGTTTCGCAATAAAATACATTCGGACGCACCCCGGAAATACCTAGACTTACCTAGACTCAAACCAATACCCACTTTTAAAACCTTAACACAAAATTAAACCAATTCTTGTGTTAAATACCTACTATGGCCGGATATATATATACAAACACACATAGAAATCTTCTAATGATCTTCCAAAGTACATGTACATCACTTGGTTAATTAAGGTTAGTACTTAATGTCTCCCATTAGCCTTTACACATTGGATAATAACTAAATGGTTTCTCTTTTGTCTCTTAGGCCACGGCTAAGCATGATCAAACATACAAAATCCCTTAGATTTCAAGTATCTAGCAAATCTTGTACAACATTTGAGTAATTAAAACTTGTACTTAAGTGGTTTATCAAGAAACCATTCGATTAGCAAGAAACTTTGTAAAAAACACTAATTCCTAGGGTCTGTTTTGGTTTGTTGAAGGACTATGGAATTTACCAACTCCTTTGCCTATAAATACACACTCACATTTACACTAGAACACTTCTTAAACTCTCAAACTCTCTCAAGGATAAACCATACTCCCTTACTTTTTTCCCATTCTCTTGTTCGGGCCACGACACGCAAACAAACACCCTCTCAATCCATTCGAACCCAAAATAAACCCTAGGGTATTCATACAAGTCATAATAAGGTTTACGAGCTAAGGTTTGGGTATTGGAATAAGCTTTGAAGCTTTGGTTGGGTCATTTTGATCGTGTGTGCATCTGGGTTGCTTGCCTAGCTCGAAAACAAGCCTTAGGACTCATTGTAAGTCACGTTGAACCTATACAACTCATATGATACTTGTTTTCCTTCGCTAAATAGGCAATGTGTCACGTTATTATATAAATAACATGCTAGCATGAGTCCATGCACTTTAAATGCAAAACATGCGTGTTATACGCAATGTTATTGCGTATATATTACTTGTGTGGTGTTGAAATGTTAAGGAACATGTACAAAATGACTAAAGGGCAAGCAAAGTCTTAAACATGTACGTTAGACCCAAATAGAAACACCAACGTGAACATTAACTCACACACACGAATACTTTGTAAATCATACGTAAACTTTCAAAGAAAATATAACGGTGTGGCTTGGGAATGCGTATACGACTTTAACATACGATTGCATGTATTGCACGACCCATATATAAGCTAAATAAAATGTAACGTGATTACAAGGGCACTTCTCGAAACATATATGTTACTAGGAAGAGTAACAGGCCACAATGGGCCTCTCACGATCCAAACATGCCACGTTCGGGCCCAACCGGCCCAATGACCCATTAGTGAAGTCCCACGGCTTATAAATAAGCTCACAAGGGCTTATCAAGTGCTTAAATGGATCTTAAACTCGTTTGGGATAACGATATGCTTAAGAAACTTTAACGTGCCACAAATAGGCCCATTAAACCCAAACCTCTAGAACCCTTATCGGGTTTCTATTGGGGCACATGAGTGGCATTAAGCTCAACGAGCTTATCAGGAGTTCTACGAGCTTATAACAACCAATATAGACCCTTTGTACCTTTTAAAAGAACCAAACAAATCCTAAATGGGCTTGTTAGCCCATTACCGTGGATTTCTAAGGCCCATAAGCCACAAATAAGCTTCCACAGCTTATTTGTGAGCTCAAACAGGTTAAAAGGCCTATTATAAACTTAAGAAGGTTATTGGACCCTAAAGACTTAAGCCCAAACCTATAAAACGCTTGTCGGGCTCATATCGGGCCCAACAAGCCCATTTACAAGCTAAATTGCTAAATGAATAAGTCACGCATATGAAACAGCTTATAAGTTCTATAATAAGCCTTGTTAGTATGGAAAAATAAGTTGAAATCAATAAGAGAACCACTAAAGGAACACGTTTTTGCTAACCCTATCCGGTTAAGGTTGTTGGGCCAACGAGCCCAATAAGCTCAAATAAGCTAAAATAAGCTACTCCGAGCTTATTTTTTATTCAAACAGTTTCATATGAGCTTGTATAAGTCAAATGAGAGCTTATGTACCCTTGGGAACTAGATTGGACCATTTAAGAGCTTAATGGACCCTAACGGGCCCAATAAGCCAAATAAGCGAAAATAAGCTCATCTGAGCTTATTTATAAGCTGACCCAGCTAAGATGGCTTATTGGAGCTTAATGAAATCTAATGTCACTTGTTAGAACTTAATTGGAGTTAAAATGCGATTTTTACAAGTTAAGGGACTAAATGTGTCAATTTTGAAGCTTGAGGGTTTAAAACTGCCAATTCACTATTTTAGTAAATTAAGGGACTATTCATGACACTTCTGAAGCTTAAGAGGTTGTTGGGACATATAAGGACTTAAAGTGTAAACTTTGTAAAGTTGGAGGACTAAACACGTACAAGTGAAAACTTAAGGGTCTAAAGTGTAAATGTTACATTTTATAAACTAGAGGGACTGCTTTGTAATTATAGAAAACCTAAGGGTATTTTATAAATAAAAGTGATTTCATAAACACTTAACATATCAGGCGAATTATATTCGGATAATATACAAGTTAACCTACGACTTAATAAATACGAATATTTATTAATAACTTTTATACGTATACAAGAACGTATGAGATCGTATACCTTCCCATAGAAGCATCAAGCAAAATTACAAATACATTAAACCCGAACACACACAAGTAAAACAGTATATATATATAAACTAGCCATTTGTTGTAGTTTATACATTGAGTCTTTAGCCTAAATTTGTAGACTAAGACTGGCCGTATTTACTTAGGTATTTGACGGTGTGATTCATACTTGGATATCTATTATCATTTCAGAGGACTATTTACTAAGGTGAGTTCATAGCCCCATGTTTTACAATTATTTAAATGATTTACATCCTTGGGGTGAGAACATGCTTTGTTTTACAAATTGGACGCAAGTGTACATTTTATACTATGATTACGTGTTTGCCTAAGTAGCGATAACCCACTGAGCCCATCATCATGAACTGTCAATTACTGGACTGTGAGCGCGAATGTTATAGATAGATCTATTTGGGATTGACAATCCCCGTTTGGGTGATTAGCTATCACCGGGAACGAATGTATACCATGTTGGATTTGGGATGTTGCGAGTTAGAACATCATTCAAGGGCATTCATTGGCAATATATTGCATTCACACATGTCGAGCTTTAGTGTCATGAGCTTAGGAAAACGTAATTACTTTTTATGATGTTTGCATTTGTTGCTTAATCATACACTTGGAAATCTTGAGGTCCTACTATTGATTTACATAAACCTATGAATTCACCAACTTTATGTTGATATTTTAAGCATGTTTTCTCAGGTCAATAAGGCATGGGGTGCTCAGATACATTGGGGGTCACTCTTTGGAAAGAGTCAGTACTAAAGATTTGGGCGTATTACATTTTGGGGACATTTGTTATAAATCGAAATCTTTACTTATATTGTCGAACAATTTGAAGCCATGAGCTTATGTAATGAATAAGCATTTTGTTAATCTAATGTATCTTTTTAAAATGACACGTTAGTGGTCGTTCTCATATCTTGTGCTATTGATCTATGAAGTAACGCCCTCGGATATTCAACATTCCGCTGCTACCCAGATTTGGGGGTGTTACAGCACGTCGCCAACGGGTTACGAAAACCAAGGGATATACAACTAAAGGAGTAATGATTCACACTAATATGTTAGGAACAATTAGTGCTTAAAAGAAACGTTTGATACTCATACGAGTAATCAATGCAACGAAAGAACTAACAAAACGCGTCTATATCTGAAAGAGCAGATTCCGAACAACCAATATACATCGAGAAGTCGAATTGGAAAAATCAGGTATCCTTACTAACAAAGTACGATGAAGGGATGCTAAGCTTAGACTTAGGAAATCCAAACAAACAACCAAGCAAACGAGCAACCTCTATAAAAGCAATACTAGGTATCCGCGATTACTAGATATAAGAGAAACTTACATACGACTCAACTTAACATATCCTTCAATTAGGATAAGAGAATAATTCTCTACCCATACCACCATCCTTATCATGAATACATATATTAATAAAAAAACATTTACACTACCATCTTACAACCAAACACAAATAAATGCAATCATGGTCACAAGTCTTCATGTTTGATGCCTTTATAATTATGTTGGCCACCATAATTATAAGTGTCTCCTTTCACACGTGTACTTACTTCCAAGATTACCCAAATTAGTCATAATTCACATATAAGCACATATACCACATTGCACATCTTAAACCACTCCAACTTAATACATAAAAGATGCTCCATCAAATAACTACTTACTTATATCAAAATAAAATTGAAACGACATAAAGGAACGAAAGTCTCGCAACGACTTCCAAAATACGAAATATCCGAAAGAAATAATCAATAACAACATGATGAGGTAAAGGACAGGATAAACTTATCCTGGGCCTCGCTTGGGTTTGACTTTGCATCCGCGAGAATTACCCAACTCCTTCGGTTCTAGCCTTACTACGCGCATCCGACAAACGATCCACTATCCTATCTCCTTCGGTTCCACAAGAGGCTCCTCTTATGGATCCTTATAACGCTTAAGTCCAGTTGGGAAAATGGTTCCCCAATGAGACTTCTTACGGGTGGGGGAAAACATAGCTAAAATACTAAGAAAGTAATACGTATCATATCAGATAATGGTAGGCAAAATAACTAAAATAAAAACTTAGCAAAATACAAGATATATAAGCTTATGCAAAAATAGATGGGAAGCATAGCAGTTATAGCATTAAACACTTAAGCCCTAAATGCATCTACATGAAGGACCCCTAGGTTATAGTCTAGGCTTAACCACCTACTTCTCTATAACCAAAGGCTCTGATACCAATCTGTCACACCCCGCCAAGGCGGAAACGCGAGGCGTAACATCATGGGATATCATCACAACACAATGGCGTCTATACAGAGAATTCTATATGAAATAAATAAGTAAAGCATAGACACAAAGTGTCATAACAATACCCATAAAACTAACCAAAATCCAAAAGGCGTCTTTATTGATGAAACGAAAGTTCTCGCCAACATAAAGACATGCAACAATTATCCATAATCCAAACAATGCAAAATTCAAGACAATAAAGCAATAAACTCCATAACATCCTATGGTCTCTTTCTAGCCACTTCTCTCTATCTTATTCCCATGGTGCTCACCTGAAAATGATGCTTAAACGTCAACATAAAGTTGGTGAGAGTCATAGGTTTAAGACACACATAACAATCCTTTAAAAACAATTACTGTGATAAATAAAACATAGCATAGCAGGACATGCAACGAACTATCATACAAGCTAACATGCAATCACATCAAACCATGTTGAGACGGTCACACTCAACATCACAAACAAGGGAACGGAACGTGTCTCACGATCCACAACAAGGAGACGATCACGCTCACTATCAACAATCCACAACAATGAGACGGTTATGCTCACTCCTAACAATCCACCAGTGCCTTGAGACGGTCATGCCCAAGCACAACAAATAAGGGAACGGAACGTGTCCCACGATCCATATCACAATAGTAAGTAGCACATAACATACAATAGTCACGTATAGTCCATGCCTCCTTTAAAACACATTATCACAGTAATTAAAACATTTAATACTCATAGCATCATTTTTACCATAAGATAACATAAGAAAAAGGGGCTATGAAACTCACCTGATGCCTTAGCAAATCCTAAATCCTTTGCACAAAACTATTCAACAAAACAAACACGTGTTACACGCTACTAAGCCAAAAGCTTAAGCACATGTAACAATCATATGATGGATGTCTAAGGTGTTTATTTACCCTCATGGGTCACCCCGACACCATGCCCAACATTTACCAATTCGTTTACACACTTTTTCAATGTTCAACAATTTACCCGAAAACGCAGAATTTTAGTGTCACTTTACCATTTTCTAAACCACACCTACTGACCTTTATAAATTTTACCAAAAATCACCGGTTCAATATCATGAGTTTACTATCTCCATGATTTTTCCACTAATTTATTTCCCCTCTTAAGTGCCCCAAATAAAATCAAACTTTTAACTACTCAGTTTCGGATCTGAACGAACACTAAAAAGTTTGGACCTAAAAACCATACTTAGACTCCAAATCAGAAGCTCTCCTTTGGGGGATTTTTAATAGACACATAGAACTAAACTCCTGTAGGTTGGCTAATCCTAATTCAAATTTTAAGTGGGGGTTTTACACCTCGAAATCTGACCTAAATCTGACCCGAATTTACTGCTTTGACAACCTTTCTTGTAACCAACATTTGAATGACTTCCCGACCTTAAAAACTTTCGAGGCCAGATGTTCTGGAAACTAGACTCTCTGAGCTACATCATAGACACCGGAAACTTGACAAAAGCTATTACCATCATCGAGATAACAGCCGAACAACACAGACCTAAATTCTGCCCTAATCTAAATCATGTTCTAACGCGATCTAAACCCTAACACTCGCATCAAACTAACCCTAATCAAACCCTAATCATCATGACATAATTATAACTCATTAATTACAGATTTAATGAAACCCTAATTATCCACCATATTAATTATTACATGATTAAAGATTAGTAATTAACAAAAGATTAATTAAAACATACCTAAACCTCGAATTCTCTTCACAAGAACAAACCCTAAAAATTTTTCTTCTTTTTCTTCTTGGAGGATCGGCCGAATACTTCAAAGGGGGGAGGAATTTCGTTTTTAGGGTTCTTTTATCATATATATATATTGTAAATAATTTCCTAATTAGAGTTTTAATAGGATTGGGCCTCTATTTTCCTTTTTTTTCCTTTTCTTTCTTTTTTTCTCCTTTTTGGCCGAACTAAACACATACATTTATATTTTTTTATATATTTTTTTATTATTATTATTAATTATATCATTATTTACATTACTTTAATTTTCTACAAAAACCTATGTCAATTTGGTAAACCTTTTTACATAAACGCAATTTACTAACTTTCTAAAAATAACTTTTCATTTCACCAACTCACTTTCTATTTTTAGAAAGTCCACTAAAAACCCTTATATTTAACCAAACTCGTTTCCTTCTCATAGGTCATACTTCCTATATCAATTCAATGCTTAGACATCCACATATTAACCGCGCAACACTCTCACAAATACCACTCATTTCCATTATCACTGTACGTGAATAAAAATGGAAATTCTCAACATAAACTTCATACTTGATCACAAATGAGATGAACACGCATCTCAAGTTGATCACAAACACACAAATATAGCCACATAAAGCAGAAAATAAGAACACACACAAATACTTAGCCATTTCCTATGATATGACCAACCTGCTCAAATTACGGGTGTCACATTTGCCAAGTTCTAAAGTTAAAGGTTTAAATTATATATACTTTATATATAAAGGACTAAACTTGTAAAAATTTATAAACCAAGGGTATATATTGCCATTTTTGCAAACTTAAAAATATAAAATATAATATTTTTATATAAATTATAAAAATATATATTAATATTATAAAAGTAGATTTTATTAAAACCCGACATACTTATCGTTATTAATGAACAATCGACGCATTATAAAACAATTACGTTATATATTTAACATAATTTATCATCGACTAACTTTTGAAGAAACTTAAAATTTTATCGTATCACGTTACTAGGGAGCTTCATGTGAGGAGTTTCATTTGGGTATACGTTTTGACGAGTTTGCTGGATTTACGATTTAAAGTATCCTGGCTCCTCAAACGTTTACTACATGACCTCTGAATTATGATGGCCCGAACAATGATACAATATTTCCATAAATTAATAAATCAAAGTAATACGTTAAACTTTATAAAGTTTTAAAACATAAACCATCACACTAAGACTTGACATATTACCCCAGGTTGCGTGACGAAGCCATTACTTTCACTTGATATACTTTTGCCATCAATCAGATTTTCCCTGTTAAGGTGAGTTCATAGCCTCGCATTTTAAATCTTCTAATGTTTTCATAAACCCGCGAGGGGGATACATGCTATAAACCATGAATACGAGTATTTTTCTAACTGTATGCTATCTTGATATATTATTGCCTAAGTCTTTACTTTTGCCATTAAGACCCCACTATCATGAACCGTTAATTACTTTTCGGAGTAAACGCAAATGCTTTAAATAGATCTATTTGGGACTGAGCTTCCCCGTTGGTGTACCTATACTTTCTTGTAACCAAACGCATTTCATTTGAATCACTATGCGGGTGTTTGGCAAAGGCACCCGTTGGGGAAAGTTCTTGTAATTATTGATTATCTCAAGGTCTCGGTGTCATGAGCTTAGGGCAATAATATTGTTTTCTATAATAATTATACTCTTTGCAATTATTACACTTATGGGTGTATAACAACGTAACCCACTATTGAACTTGTATTCAAACTGTTTTCCATAAACCTATGAATTTCACTCAACCATTGTGTTGACCTTTTTAGCATGTTTATCTCAAGTATTTGAGCAACTTATGGCACGGAGTGGCACGGACTTGAAGATGGCTAAACTGTTATCATTCAAACTTTATGTTTTCATGTAGATTTTGGGACCTCTGTTTGTAAAAACTCTGATGAAATAATGAATGATAACTTAACTTTTAAAAACGTCTCTTTTGAGTCGTTTTCTATGATTATGACTGTTGTACTATGAAATAATACCCCAGATTAGCTTCCGCTGCTATATGTCAAAAATGGGGGTGTTATAACTTTGCCTTTATGAGAACGTATAGTTCACCCGTGATGTGGTATAGTTCGCCTTCAAGAAATGTATAGATCGCCTGTTATACAAACTTGTGTATACGTCACCTGAAACAAACAAACCGTACTCTTGTCATTTTGGCTAAAAAACAAATCGTCCTTTTCGTTGTCTTGTAACAGAAACCAACAAAACAACGTGGTCCTTTCTTTTGTCTTCAACCCGTATGGACTACAAACAAATAAGCTTTTGTTAACCCAGAAAATAAACACTCCAAAAAGCTAAAAAAACTTGAAATAAGCTTGTATAAGCTATTTTGAGAACACAAATATGCCACGAAATAAGAAAAGTTGGACTCAAAAATACGCTGTTAACCTTGCCAATAAGGTATCAAAATACTAACCACAATAAGCTCGTATAAGCTGTTTTTATTTCAAATAAGCTATGAAAACCAACTAACAAGAAAAATGTTTTATAAAGAACCAAATGTATATTTGATGCATATGAGCCCAAAAGAATAAAAGTGAAAAGAGTTGTTACTGTTTGGACAAATCACACACTGAACAGCCCATTGTGTTTAGATTACCCCATCACTTGATATATACGAAGGAACAGTTATAAAAAATATGGAGAAAAAAAGAAAAAAAATCCGAATGTTAAAAGACGCTCAAAAAGTCGAATGATAAAAAGCTAGAAAAAATAGAAGAATAAGCCGAACCAATAAGCTTGAATTAAGTTACCACAACTAAACCACTAAACCCACCCGACACGAGTGATACCAAATGTCGGAACCCGTAATCACCTTCACTTCACCATGATGAACAAGAAAAATAAGATGAGAAGATAATGTAAGAATTTTAGAGAGAGAAACAAGAGAGAGAAAGTAGAGAGAAAATAAAGAGATGGTTGATTTCTAAGTGTGTGAAACAAATGAGACCAACACCCACTCCACACTTGGAGAGGGGTACTTATACCAACACTTGGAGTGTGTAGTTTAATGCTAATGGGCTAGGCTCGAGATTACTTTGGCTTTAGCCCATAACATATACAATATTAGATTAAATAACAAACCCGATACCCGTAACTAGCCTATTACAATATATATTAACTAAAGACCGAAGCTTCCTCGTTGAGTGACCGAACTTCCTTGTTCGACTCAATATTTTGAGGCTAACAATCTCCCCGAAGCGAGGTCTTGAACCATGAAACGAGCCTCCTTGTTTGACTTGATATTTTGAGGCTAACAGATATGGATTAAGCATTAGTCTTACAGATAGTGTATGATTGTGTGCATAGTAAGCGAGATTAAATATTGCCGATAATATGATTCATTTGGGTCACACACAATAGCTCAAGATCACAATGTTATATATTTATTATAAATATATAAATGGCCACTTAAACAAATTGGGCTAAACTTAATTAGAATGGAAGAGAGGACATTTGGTCCGAAGCCCAAATTAGTAACGCACCCTTGTGGGGCCCATGGCCAACCGCCCTTTGGTGGGTTTGGGTTGGGCTTTGGTCTTTAGTTTATTTAAGGATAATATATATATTATATATTATATTATAAACTTAGGTCCTCTAATTTAATTGTTATTAATGTTGATACAATGTACAAGTTGCGCAGCGTGTTGTGCAGCAAGGTGATGCGTACTCCCATTAATGTCATTAGTGCCTCTAATTTAATTGTCATTAGTGTTGATACAATGTACAAGTTGCGCAGCGTGTTGTGCAGCAAGGTGTAAAGATAAAGATTGAGTCATCCTCATTAAATTGGAGGCTTCAAGAGGAGTAACCTAAGCTTTGAGAATTGTACAAAACCCAACCTATGAAACTCACATCTTGATTGAATGTTAAGTATTAATGCATCAAGTTTCTTAAATTAGACTTTTAAACTTCATGAAACTCACGTCTTGATTGAATGGTAAGTATTAATGCATCAAATTTCTTAACTTTAACTCACTAAATCAACAACAAATTAAACTTTTAAACTAACAAAACATACACGCTTTTAATTTATGTCCTTCCATTTGCTTACAACTCATGTTTCTTAATGGCTATAAATAAGTTGATGTAGGCATTCAGCGTGTACTTGGAGGCGATTGTCATGGTTCCAAAATTCCGTATGATGCAAAGAACACAGGTTTGCGTTTTGTCAAACACATATTTTAATAATTAAAATCATTATATCATGCACATGCAAGATGTTACAAAATTATGAACTCATTCATGCTTCAAAGAACGTGTTGCACATTTCAGACGATTAAACCATTTACCGCCTAATGTGTTTGCACTTGGAGATCGAGATTTTTTGGGGCAGCCTATTGGATTCTTCGGGTTAGTGTACATCAAGTTTGTTGCAAGAAATTCATCACACACTTGAATATTTAATACTAATATATAGATTCATGTACTTTTAAGGTTTGCATGTTCCCATTTTTATTATAGTAACTTTTAAAATGACCAATTTGAAAACAACCAAAATTTGATCCCTCACTTTCTTTAGGTAAACTTGCCGATGATTTTGTTATCAGATAGTAGCATTCAAACGTTCATATTGGTTGACTTTTGTTACTATTATCTTAAAAGGTAAACTTACCTTCTTGCTACCAGATGATATACCAAACTTAATACCCTATTAACGTTAGCCCCAAATACAACCATTATCATATCATGGCGGCTTTGTTTTCTTCAATTTTAGAAAAAAAAGTATATTTTGTTGAAACAGATGATATTCTGAGCCCAAGGCCTAATAAAGACCCATTAACAATTCACAATCAGCTCATTTACATTTACAATTCAACAGAATCTGAAAACCCTAAATTTCCGTACCATCATCATCATCAACAGCAATGGCGACTCCACCTGAGAAAGAAATTGAATCATTATCACTTACGTCATCATCAACCGTAAGTCATTATTGTTTATGTTATAACCTTAAATTTAATTTGTTGGATTTAATATAATGCTATCAAGTCTCAATCTAACTAAGTTATACCCATTTCTTTTTTTGTTTATTCATGGGGTATATGTTGTAGCTTATTTGATTTTGGCTTATAATTTTCTGGCTTATTAGCTTATTATCAGTAACTCTAAGGGGTGTCTGTTTCGGCTTATGGCTTATTTCTTTTTGTGGCTTATTTTGAAACTTTTAGTCTTTTGTAAGCCGAAAAGTTTTCAAATAAGCCACAACAAAATGAGCCATAAGCCTAAACAAACATCCCCAGCTTGGAATGGAAATTTAAGCTTATGGAATATAAGCCAAAATCATATTAGTTCATAAGCTGACAAATACGCTTAAACAAACACCAGATGAGGTCATTAGTGTTGATACAATGTACAAGTTGCGCAGCGTGTTGTGCAGCAAGGTGATGCGTACTCCCATTAAGTGTTGACGGACGTTACCTCATTTACATTCATTGTGCAACATAAGTAAACACAACCTATTCCATTCCCCGCAAAATATCTCCAGCCCGTGTGCAACGCACGGGTATGCATGCCTCGTATATTAAAAGCTTTAGTCCCTATATTTATTGTGGAGTCTTTATTATGCACACATTTATTTGCAGCAAGTGTGTAACCAGGAAGATAAAATATGAACTGTTGCTTTAGTTTCCAGTTTTAGCCTCTTTGATATCTCTTCCAGCTTAATGCATTGATTGATTAACATTCATGTAGTGTTACTTAATATGCCAAAAAATGTTTTCGAATCCCTTCATTTTCTTTGCAATTAAATTTCTTTTGCATTCAAAAGTGCTTATATGTTGTATAAATACCCACTGATATTTTCTTCACTACTCCATCACAATGTGTTTTTTGTGATTCTGCATGTTTACCCTAAGAAAATAGGACACATTGACCCAAATTTTTCATGGGTATTTTGGGAATTTACCATTGCTTCCACTGTATGAAAGCATGGGCATCGATTATGCTTAAAACCCTGAACAAGTTGAGAACTTAACGAATGTCATGTCGCCTCGAGGCAACCCTCAAGCTCGGTAAGATTTTATGTAGTTTTTAGAGAATAGTTTGAGAAAATCTTTTTCAAAATTCATGAGTCATTTATTAAGACGTCGTACATATATATATTGTCAAAATCATACATATAGCAGTCTATATACTTATATGCATTTCTTAAGTTGTCATGCCTTGTCCTTTTAGTAATCAACATTTGTATGGCGGCAAAAGCATCAAAACATACGCAAAAAAGTTATGGGAATTTGATGCAATGGTGAGTAAGATGCTTTTTGAAACCTTAAATTTGGAGAAATATTTGAATGAGCAAGCCAAAATAAAAAATTACGTACTTAAGCTCATGAAATATCGAGTGCCTGAACCAAATGATTCAAAACTTCGATTACACTCTCATGTGGATGCAAGGGTGATGACTATATTACATCAAATGAAGTTAAGGGGTTAGAGATTCAGACAAAATATGATGAATGGTTAAAAGTGAAGCTTTCGCCAAACATGTTCATCGTCATTGCCGGGAAAACTTTAAACGTGAGTAATGAATATTAACCTTAACTGCAAAATGTTACTATCAGTTTTAGTATAACTTTAGATATGAATATGCTGACTCCATGTACATTTAATACTACTTGGGCTTAATTTTTCACTTATGTGTTATGTAAGCACAAGTATGGTTGAACGGGCGATTGTATGTGCCACTCCATAGGGTCATGATGAGAGCCACCAAAACAAGGTTTCTCTAGCGTTTTTCAATTGACTTTACCCAGGAACATCTTAAAACTGCTAGAAGAAATGGTGGACGATGATCAACCGTTGCTTTTCAAGCCTTTTGATTACAGAGAATTCATCTAATTCTACATCACCGAGGTACAGGCATACAGAAGTTTGCTGTAAAGGCCTATTATGGTGTTTAAGTTTGTAGCTTTGAACTTTTTAAACGGTCACAACTTCTTTCAATTTCTACATAGTAATATGGTCATAATGAACATATAATGAGTGGTCTTATCTTTTTAATATATTGATCCGAAGCTTGGAATTATGAATGAAGATTACAGGGTGTTTGCCAAGATGATTTAAAGAATAATAATACATATTTGAAAGTGGCTTTTTCTTTCTTTGTTATAGCCATCCAAATAAATAAAATAACCTGAGAAATGAGAAATTAAAGGTGTATTATTATTTGGCATACAGTGAGACTATATATTGTTTACTTCCATTTAGTATATATTTGTGATTTTATTATAAACTATTATTTAATATGTTACAAGGTTATCATGCAGCAAATGTAAACTAAAAAAAATTACAACATTTTTTACGGCTATCAGCTAATATGATAAAGAAACTCACAATATATAGTAAAGCGACATTCTTTATAACAAAACGAATGATTGAATCTATTAACAACCATTTATTTTTACAATAGAGTGCACCATACAGGTTAGCATGACTGTTTATCTAAAGATTGAGTCCCTTTATTAAATGTTGAGTCTTAGATATACCAGATACATAACTTTTACTCTATGATTTTACATGCAATTAATATGAACATTTAATGAGAAGTAAGTTTAATTGAATAAGAAACCTAACTTGCGATGGTATTTTTATTTAATTACACAAATGCTCTTATGATTTGTATATTGTACATGATACAAAAATCAAATAAATATTAATTGTGCTAATAAGTACCAAGTTCTTTTCAAGTCTTCATCATTTAATCTTTTGATCCTTTCATTTTCCTTTAAATAAATGCATAAAACATCTATCATCATTATTGGATACTATAAATAACACTTTTTGATTGTATTCCTCAAGACCTTTCAAATAATACTAATATTTACAAGGAAAAAGTTCCAAACACTATTACATATTTTACTAGATAATTATGCGCATGAGGTAAATAAATACACTTTTCAAAAGCAACAAGGTGAATATGTGTTTTACAAGACTTCGAATGAAATATGTAAGGCATCAACTCATACTCTTGATCAAGAACAATTATACTCACTCAACAACAACAACAACAACCGTACCTAATCTCGTATGAGCGAGGTTTGGGGGAGATAGGATGTAGACAGTCACTCCTCTACCCAAAGATAGAGGGACTACTTCCAAAAAGACCTCTGACAAGTAAGCGTCTAACCAAAAAGACCACATGAGAGAAAACAGGAAAGAGGGCATAAACAAGACAAGCATACCAACATAGAGCCAAGAAACACACACGCGGGCATATGCATATATCGACACACGATCAAAGGAGCAAACAAGCATAAAAGCATAAAAGCACAGAAGGCACATAAAAGCAAAAACACACAAGGCACATATGCAAAGATAGAGCATGGCAAGCAAGTACAATCATACAAAAAACACACGAGGCACATAGGCAGAGATAGGGTATGGCAAGCAGTCAGCACAACTAGAAAAGCGAAAACAAAATAAATAAATAACTAAAAAAAATAAAAAATTCAAGGGAAAAAAACTAATCCTAGCAATTTTACTCACTCGAGTTTTTAAATTCTCTAAGTTCTCATGGCATGTCACCTCACGTCCTAATACTAATACATGACCTACATTTGATGCTCCTACGAAATATGCATTTGAGCCTAGGTTTGCGCAATAGGACTTGCCTCATTATCACCCATCTAAGAAAATATACCATTCATGCAAAAATCATCATCTGCTCAAATATAAGGGATATACCTTAATACCAAGAATCACTTTCACCTCAACGAAATATAAAGTTTAAATTTTTATCAAATAAAACTGGTGCATCGCACGGGTCTGAATGCCTCGTTATTTGAATAATATATTATCTTGTAATAAATGAATGATATCTTTTATTTATTATTGATAATTATCTGCTTTGATTGTGATAATCATCCAATAAGCCTATGAATACAAGAGTTATTATTTCAATCAGTATGCGTTAATTCCAAAACCCAAAACCCTAGTTCTCTTACCCCTTCTCCCTCGTTCAGTCATGAAACCCAACCAAGTCAAACAATAGGTTTGTTTCGTCTTGTGTAATTCGTTTATAATATTGCTGAGGATTGACTAACTGCTAGTACGCTGCTATGATTCCTTGAGGGCTAAATGTCAGATCATTTTATGTGCTAAATATTTACTTTCCGTATGAACCCTTTTGATGACATCAAATAACGTCACTTTATTCGCATCATTTATCCCATTTGTATTGCTCGTTTTGTATTGTTTTATATAAGATTTGATACTTAATCACTTAATTATGTAAATCTCAGTTATTATCGAGCATTTGGCAAAAGATGGAGAAAAAAGCGTGTTTTAGATCATAAATAAAGAAGTTAGAGAAAGTCTACTAAATCTGAAGAATAAAACGTATCATTCTAGACGGATATGTTATTTCCCAAGAATACGTCGTATCCACATATATAGATATGCCGTATAAGATACTTTGGTCAACATTCTAATGAAGAACGATTTCCATCCAAGCCGTATCCAGAAGCCCCAATACACCATATTCAGTGGCGGCTAATGAATGTTCCAGAATTAAATAATCATGGAGCCCATTCCAAGTTACCTTAATATGTCGTATCAGATCGCTCCAATACGGCGTATCGACTTGTTTTCTGAGCTTATAAATAAAAACCTAAACTTAGTTTTCAGTATGCAAAGACTACCAAGTACGATCTACAAATGATTTTAGAAGCTAAGAAGGTCCTGCAAGTGCCTCAAGTCAATAGGAAAACTCTTGTAATCTCTATAATCTGCTATAAGCGTTCAGTTAGTGTAGAATAATCAAATAACATACATGGAAAGAGAAAGAGAGGTGGTTTTAGAGAGAGAGTGGTTGGATGAACATTTTAGAGAGAGAAAGAAACATAAGAGAGAAACTTGTATTATGTATGTGAATTAATGAACAACCAACACCCTTTCCATAGCATGGAAGAGGTATTTATACCTCCTGTGGTTAGTTTGGGCCTTGGCTTGCATGGGCTTTCCATGGGCCTTGGGCTAACTAGCCTAGTAAGTTTTGAAAAATAAATAAACAAGCTATCTAATGATATCTATGTAAGTGACCGACACTTTTGTATTCCTAACAATCTCCCCCTAAGGGAGGTCACTCCATTTTACAAAAGGTTAAACCTAGCATACTATGATTTTAGTCTTGAGCTCGTAGTCTTTAACTTCATTCTTTAACTTATGAATTGATGTAGTGATCATTGACTTTAGGCTTGAGCTTGTTCTATTGACTTGTATGTAACTATGTGATCTGGAGCTCCTTGAGATCATCAACCAAGCATAATCTCCTTTCATCATCTTGTATACTTCGCCATCTTGTGAGCTTGTAACTTCTGGACCGACATGCTCATACCTTTCTTGATATGTTAACTTGAAAAGCTTTAATAATGCATCTTTCTTGAGGTTCTTTAACTTTAACACTTTGTCACTTCGAGAAAGATGTTCGGTATCAGAGTGACGGAAACTTCTTTGAAATTCTTTGACTTTAATACTTTGTCACTTCAAGAAAGACGTATGGTATCAGAGTAGCTGAAGTCTTGAAACATGTACTTGAGCTTTCATGATGTCTTTATATTTGTCGGTCGGGTATGAGCATGTGGCCATGAATCTATGAGACAGCTGGAACCAGGTACCTTCACCTCCATCTTTAAGTATCCTGCATTAAAACAGTTAGCAATAAAGCGGGGGGACGAATATGGCTTTATCATTCGCTCGTGTTTGGTTGGAGTAACCTTCAAATCCGCGAGGATCGACCTGTGATCAGGTAGATTCAATTTTAGAAGAATCTCCTTGACAGGATTTCCATCTTGCAATATTGAATCTTTCTAACACATGTGCATTAGATTTATCGTACTCAGCATGTTCTCTTTATTGGAACGTCTTAAAGCAGACAGCACGATAAGAGTGAAACAGTGAGTTACTGTCTTACCGATTGAATAGAAAAACCGATTTAAAAATCAATCAATGTGTCACTTGCTAAAGTGGTTTTTTAACACATTGAGAGTGTTAATCATTTCAAAAGTTCATCATCAATCGTTAATTCATGTACTGAAACAAGTTTGATTCTTGTAGAATCACACCATCATTTCTTTCTAGTTGTCACAAGTTTGATTCATATAAATCGCATAAGTCACCTACCATGAGCTTGTTTGATGTTGGCTCAAGCAAGATTTTCATCTTCATTGTGATTACTTGAGTATCACTCTGATGTTCTGGCAAAATCACAAGGATAATGCGTAGGACTCCTTATATATTTCTCGTTATTCACATTGTGTGAGATAGTAAGCTTAATTTTGACAAGTGTCCTAATGAGATTTATGGATGATCTCTTTTGGCTCTAGACACAATAATGCACTTTGGTTTTAGTGATCGGAGGCTGGAGCAGACTTCTACCTTTTCAATATCAACTAACTCGGAGTGAGAAAGTCGATAGAAATGCGTGTAATCTCTGTGAGAAATGAAACAAGAGTCTATTGAGAGACCTTGAGTGGCTAGGAAGGGTTGTGCATAGCGTCACCGGGTCCATGACTGTCGTCAATGTCAGACAACAACTTAGTGTTTTCGACAGTTTATGTATTCACCCGGTTTCTACCTAAGTGTATGGAGGGCTTCTTTCTTTTCACCCTTTATCCTTACATTTCTTTTTCATTCTTCAACCCCTCCAGCGCTTACCGAGACTTCATAACTAGTACCTTGTTTAGTTTGTTCCAGTACTAGCTCCATCCAAGTCGGCACTTTTCCCTATTCTCACTTTTTCTCCTTTTGTATCTTTCCTAAGGACTTCTACACTATCTAGTGGATATCCCTGGGTAGATCCCTCCGGTTCTGGATGGATCATGAGATTTGAATACCTATGCCTAACCGCCTTATAACTCCATAAATTTAAGTACAGGGTCGGTCTTTTGGGTATTACATCACAATCCTTCCAAAATCATTGAAAAGTTCAATCAAAGTGTTTGATATAAATATCAAAAGATTTACACTTTGAAAGTTTTTCATCATCACTAAAAGCTCCCCCTTAACATGTGCACCGTAATCGTAGTACATGTTAAGTGTAGAGTGCATTGAGTCCATTTTATATAATCACATTTTAGTATAATTAGATTCAGTTTAATCATAGTTTAATTACATTTTCACCCCTTATCCAAAATGTTAATCCCTTGATATTTTGGATATCAATTGATTAAACGTTCGTGGACAAAATGTTACACAATATCGATTAGGAACATTTTAATGCTCCCCCTCAATATTTGAGGGTATATAAGACAGTGTTGAGTATAATAATTTGAAAAAAAATTGAATTTACTAAGAAATTCTTGAAAATTTTGTACTCGAGCACTCCTTAATATTACCATAAAGTCTACACTACATATATACAAATTCATAAGTTTTTTATTCTAAACTAGGTTTGACCTGTTATGATGAGGACATCATATGATAAATCATAGGGTCCTTTCCAGCAGCCAAATGTCTCCCCCGTACAGTCTCCCACCAACAAATTTTTTCAGGCTCTTCATTAACCTTCTGTTCTTGAGTTGTCGATTAATAGCCTGGATTATAGCTCTTGCTTTCTCTATGTCTACATTTATCCAGACTGTCTGTGGCAAGTACTCCATCCGGATTCGCTTCAGAATGTCATCAAGAGCAGATCGAACATCGTTGAGTGTACCGTCACTAAACTTGTGGAGTTCATCAATACGCATCAATCTATTCTTCTTGTCTTTATTATGATATATGACGCCTTTGGGATTGGAGTATGTTGTATATGGTGTCTTTCATTTGAGATATGATTTGTATGTATCTGGCTTTGTGAGGTTGAGTTTCTTTTGGTAACTTTCGATGCCCAATTGAAGATCTTCAACACGCTTTTTGATGACAATGCTTCTTGTAAACATTCGCAGTGAAACACCCAAAGCTAGACGTTCCTTAATATTGAGATTTCTTAGCTTGCCTTGAACAAGAAGAAGCAGCATGTCTTTAATGTCTTGAAGGCGAAGTCTGTTGTAATCGCCTTCTTTGAATGTATACAGCTTGTCGTCATCTCTACGAACAATGATCCATTCCAAATGTTTGTAATTATGCCATTCGACAATCTTAAGTTTTGTAACAGTAAGGATTTTATGTTTGAAATAGACATCACGAGCAGATTCCCTATTTACTGCAAATCCATAGAATTGTTGATGTTTTCGCCCCCAGTGAGAGATGCCCCAAAGTGCATGTTTGTTGTAGACAACGGCACTTGATTCCACATGGTGTTTAGGACCAAGTCTTCAATCTATTTGATGTGTCTATAATCTGCAGCCTTTGCCTTCGTCACGGAAGTAGCATAAGTTCGGGTTGAGACTCCACCACTTAAATACACAAGGTCATTGTTGATGAAGTGATCAAATGGTATTACTCGACGACCTCGTGAATTATGTATTAATGGTAAGGGCTTGCGAAGATCATGTGGATATTGCTGTCCTTCGGGGTTGTTCCAATCTAGTTGATCAGTAGTTTCTTTGCAGACTTCTTTTAGGAAATATTCAAGTTCCAGCAGACTCTTGCATGAACCTTTTATTAACTCGAATATTAGACCGACTAATAATTCTGGAGTCAAAGTATCAACTTTTAGCCGATTCAACACGAATGCTGAGAAGTCTATAGGAGTATCCATCAGTTCATTAAATGACTCACGAGGATCTTCATTCCAAGCTAAAGTGCTTATCCAAGGTTGAACTGGCCCATGTTTAGTAGCCAAAGTCTTGTTCCAATCACGGTCGGGAGTTGGAGGTTTTGTTGGTGTCTGAAACAAATCAGGATGCTGAGTGGTCTCATCAACAGGTTGATCTTTAGTAAATCCTGTAGCGAACTCCTGATATGCGGGTTCTTCTAAGTCTTCGTCAGCGTGTATTGGTTCTTCTGCTTGAGCAGACTTGCCAATAGACTTTTGATGAGATTTGGACCCTACTTTAGACCTGCCAGTTGACTTGGAAGCCTTCTCCTTTGGTGCACTAGTTGACTCAGGTTCTTTTTCAGCTCTTCTTCTCTTGGACCCCCGGTTTGATCCAGCGAAGGGTTCTTCGTCTTCATCCTCATCATCTCGACGTCTTTTAAGCGTGACACTATCTCCATATGATGCAAAAATGTCTTTGTCAGATTCATAAGCATCAACCAATGCTTTGTAGAGATTCTTCTGTGGAACTGATCTGTCAATTAATTTGTTATTCTTCATTTTGTCTATGAGAATCTTCTTTAGCTCTAGTTCAAATAGATTGGCTACTACAGCATGGGATGTTTTAGCTTTATTGGATGAACAAATCAGAACTTCAGCTTTAAGTTATTTATTTACTGACTTCTCAATCCTTGGCAAAATCTTGGTAACTTGCTCTTTAACTTGTACTTTGACTTGCTCTTTGATGATTTTCCTTATATTTGCATCAATTTTATTGATGAAGTCTTAATTGTCAGCTTGAGCTTCACTTCCAAGTCTATATAATTATAGTTGAACTGCTATTTTTACGGCTTCATTTATCTTGTTGGTAAGGTACGTATCAACAATACCAGGAATTGATGAAATAACTTTAGTAAATAGGTTAGTTTGCTTGAATTCTGAGAAGTCGTCTTCCAAAGCTTTTACTATATCTTCAAACTTGAATAAGAAACTAAAGGTTGGAAGATTTTGTAGTGAGGTACTTGGAACAATTGTTGGTGTGGGAACTGGTGTTTGTTGCTGAGGTTGAACAAGAGGAGTGGGTGGTGGAGGAAGTGTTGTTACAGATGAAGGAGGCAATTCAACATTTGAAGTGACAGGAACATCTACCAAAGAAGTTGACTTAGTATTCAGATTAAGAATATAGTTAATACCTGTATCCGGATTAGGGTTGAGCATGTTGGAGATGAAGCCTGATGATACAGAAGAACTCTGCTGTTGAACTTCAGGAGTGACATCTGTTATTATCACATGAGTATCTTCTATGACATGAGTAGTTTGAACATTAGCTAATAAGGCATCCGTCATTTTAGTATCTCTTCCTTCTAGATTGACATTCACGTCCCTATATAATTCATTCACATCTACCTCTTCATTTGTCTCCTCATCATCCAGTTCTTCTCCCTCAACATTGCCTCATTGAGTTACTTCATCATATGTTTCATCATCAGTGGTTTCAAAATGAGAAGGTGTTTGAACCCTCAGATCCGAACCCTCTTCTTCTTTATCTTCTTCTTCTTGTCTTTCTTCTTCATCAGGAGTGGAGAACTTAGGATGAACAAAGTCTTCACCATCATTGTCTGATTCAGTCTGTTCATTGTCCTCATCTTGACCATCATCATCCTCATTATCAGCATTGTCATCATCGTCTTGACTTAAGCTTACTTCATTATCACCGTCCTCGTCACTAGACTTCCAAGAAATCTGTTCACCTTCAGATCCATATGTAGGTACATCGGGAACCTCTAGTAAAGCACCAGTTCCTTCATTTGCACCTGAACCACTGGTGTGAGAGACGTGGAATTGTGTCTTGCTTCTTTTGGTGACAATCTTTAACTGTTCAGCCTTAGACAATGTAATTTTTGATAAAGTCTCTAAACCTTGAGCAGGTTGCTTCTTCTTTCCTAATTTAGCCACCTTAGTTGTAGCTTTATGTCTTTTACCTAGAAAAGCTGTAGGGGCTTGATCAGTCTTCTCCCTGGTCAATCTCCGTATATACGTTGGTTTTGGAATCACCTTTCTAGTAGCAAAATCATGATAAGTCTTGTACGCATTTGAATCCTTCATTGCTTGATTAGTTAGAGTATCAGGAAGTATGTCACCGTACTTTTGACTAGTTTCATGCTTGGGGATGAATCTCATTGTGGTGAGAATAGGGTCATTATTAGCCATGTGCCAGTCCACCTCGTTTATTCTTGGAATTGATTGATCTTTTGACATGAAGTGGTTGATAATAACTTTGGTGAATCTTGGATAGTACATGTCTTTGTTCTTCTTTGACACCTTGTTCTCGATTTGATAAAGTAAGTCTTCCCATAGAAGTTAGACATAATCAACATTCTTCTGGTGATACATACCCTAAATGATTTGAGCCCGAGAGAGACAAAGTTGATCTAGTCCAGTTACTTTACCATTGAGACATTTGTTGATGATGGTTCCGAATGTTCTCTAGGGTTGATATAGAGTATCAACCTTGACATCAGAGAGTGACTTGATATCTCTAGGGTAACCAAGTTGTCTTATGAAAGCAAGAATTTCCTCTTCAAATGGAGGATCTTCAAACTTCTGGCCATGAAGATTTGGGCAAATCTGAAGCATATCTCTGAAAGTTTCCAGATCAAAAGAGTAATCTTTTTGTTCATCTTGAATTTGATGCAGTGCTTGTGATAGGAAACAGTAGCCTAGAATTCATGCATGTAGATGGCAGGAACACTTGTAGAGATCAAGAATGCTTGATAAAATGGTGTAAGAGAAAGAACGTCCAAAACAACTTGAAAAGTGGGTTCCTTGGGCTTGAATGTAGTGCTCAATCTGTAGTTACAATTCCTAATCCTTAGACGTTGTTCTCGTGGAACAAAGCATCATCAAGGGTTTGTTGTTGTTCTTTTGTGATACTCATGATTCTGCTAAGAAAGAGTCAATAAAGTTTATATATATAACTAAGTTTATATAAGACACTATAGAGAGCTTTTCACGCTATGGTACTTAAGGCATGCAACACATTTAGAGAACTAATCATGGAAAGGGTTAACTTAATTTTGGCTTAATGGGTTATGTCACCTTTGTAACATTATTTGACTATCTAGGAATCTAGTTCATTCTAACTAGTAGGGATTTAGATTACCTAAGTCTTGTTTTAGTTACACTAGTTAAGCCAATTTTAACTTGATTAGATTTCAAAGATAACCAATTTTAAATTTGCTACCTAACACAATATTTAAGTCACCTCTTAATTAGATCTTAAGTGTTTATGACATTAAGCCTTTTGTTTCCTTTGGTTAATAGAGAGAAAAACTACGCATTTGGTTCAAGCAAAAACTGTGAATCCGGTCACTATTAAGAAACTGCTAGTTCGGTCACTATTAGGAAACTGCGAATTCGATCACTATTACGAAACTGCGAGTTCGGTCACTAGCTAAAAACTACCAGTTCGGTCACTTTAGGGGATCTGCGAGTTTGGTCACTTAAGGGAACTGCAAGTTCGGTCAAAAGTATTAACTGCGAGTTCGGTTCCAACAACAAACTGCGTATCCGGTTAAAGCTAGACCTTACGAGTCCGGCTAGGTCTAAAACTGCGAATCCAGTTAATAATAAAACTGCCAATTTGGTTTATATTATCAATTGCGAATATGTTATAACTTTACAGTTCAAACATATAGCATCATGGTATTCACCTTAACATTGTTTTGCATCTCATAGTCATAGTATCATTAATTAATGATTCAAACGAGCAAGATTTTCATAACATTCAAAATTACCCATGAACATACACTTAAGATTTGGATATTAGATCACAAACTTAATCATATAAGCATATAAAGCATGTCATTTACAAAAACTACAAACTTTTCTCATAAAAACTCAAGAACATATATTTTTGACACATAACATCAAGCAAATATAACGCATATCACATCTTTATTAAAAACTGCTATACACGAATCATTAACACCCTAATGTGAACAAAACCCCTCAATCAATTTGAGTTTTCACACAGTTTCAATTTTGAAGAACCCTAATTTGATTTTTAGGTTTTTCGATCTTAAAACCATGTAAAAACAAAAATCATTCGAGATGTAGTATCATAAGGGTGTAAGGATCAATGTCTTTGTTATACCTTAAGCACGAAATTGACTGAAAATGGCGTTGAAGAAGATGACGATCGAGTGAGGGTTTTGAGAGAGAAAAAGTATAAGTGTGGTGTGTGTGTGAGAGTGAAAACGGGTAGGGGATGGAGGTGTTATAAAATATTTTATGTTTTTGACACTTCTGCCCCCTAAAGTTTGAGATCTTTTTCACTTTTCAATTATAAGTTTATTTAGGCATTTTAAGTTATCACATTGGCATAAATAGTCCTACCTAACAACTTAAATTTGCTCATATTCTCTCTAAAGTCATAAACAAATAACATTTAAGGCATACATAAGCTAAACTTAATTAACTTTCCTTAAAAAATGATATTCCGTTATTGTTTAAAAACCTTTAATCAATTTATCAAATGACTTTCTGAAGAAGATATTTGACATTTTCTCCCCCCTCAAACAATAACCCATTTTCTATTTAAAGAAATTTAGTCGTTGTTTAAGAAGTCGAATGTCTTTAAAAAGCATTTTCTGATGACGAAATGTTTTATTTTTAAAAATCAAACACCATGAAATAAGATTTCTCTTATTTCAACACATAACATTTCTCTTATTTCAAACACCATAGAAAGCACGGGTTGTGTTGCAAAGTAAACACAAGCCTTTGCATGGTCATAAAGTAGACCATGCCCGAGAATAAATTCCTGTTATGAGGTCAAGTTTTCTTTTTGAAATACTTGCCTTTAAGATGATGACCGGGTTGCTATCTGAAATAATAGCAAGCCATTTGGCATGTTTTGAAAACATTTGGAACTTCTGCTCGAACTTCATTTACAGCCTCGTATCATTATTAAATGACATTTCTAAGACCGTAAATGTTATTGATTTTCAGAAGACATGCCATTATTACCTCTTTTTATATTTTTCTCATTTTTTAATTTTTTCTTTGGTTTTAAGTATTTTATATTTTTGTATTTTGATTTTATAAAGTTTTTCTAAAAATAAAAATAAAAATCTTTTTGGTTTTTCTGGTTTTTAATATATTTACATATTATACAGGATATTTGAATAGGTACCACCACTATTCTTCAGCTTCATCTGTCAATAGTTTCAGGGTCTCCGGCGTAAAACTTCGCATTCCCAGCTTGTTGATAAGAAATTCAATTCTTTCTCTGCCAAGAGCTTTAGTGAAGATGTCCGCCAGCTGATATTCCGTATTGACAAAGTAAAGCTCTACTACTCCGTTCTCAACTTGCTCTTTTATGAAGTGGAATCTGATGTCAATATGTTTTGATCGAGAATGTTGAACATTGTTGCAGGATAAGGCAATAGCGCTTTTGTTATCACAATACATTGGAATTTTATTGAATCCAAGGCCATAGTCGGTAAGCTATGATCTCATCCAAAGGACTTGAGCATAATAGCCTGACAAGGTTATATATTCAGCTTCCGTACTGGATATCACAACGCTTTTCTGCCTTTTTATGACCAGCTAACAAGTCTGTCTCCCAATAATTGCATACATCCAGATGTACTTCTTCTAGTATCTTGGCAACCCGCATGATCAGCGTCTGCATAAGTTGTTAGAGCAATAGAAGAATCCTTTGGATAACAGAGTCCCCTATTTATGATTCCTTTTAGGTATTTAAAGATTCCTTTTATAGCATGTAAGTTCTTTTCGGTAGGCTTTGCCTGATACCGGGCACACATGCATACACCAAATGTAAGGTCTGTCTACTGGCTGTGAAATACATAAGGGGGCCAATCATTCCACAATAGTGTGTAGGATCAACAACTTTCCCTTGTGTATCTTCATTTAGATTGTATTTCTCCACCATGGGAGTATCCACGGGGTCACTAGATTCCATACCATATTTTTTCAAAGATTCTAGAGCATATTTAGACTGGTTTATGAAGATGCCTCTAGGAATTTGTTAAATCTATAGTCCTAGAAAAAAAATGATATTTTTCCCATCATCGACATCTTAAACTTTGAACACATTATTTTGAAAATTGGTCATATAGTTCAGGTGTAGTAGACGCAAAAATTATATCATCAACATAGTCGGTAAGCTATGATCGCATCTAAAGGACTTGAGCATAATAGCCTGACAAGGTTATATATTCAGCTTCCGTACTGGATATCACAACGCTTTTCTGCCTTTTTATGACCAGCTAACAAGTCTGTCTCCCAATAATTGCATACATCCAGATGTACTTCGTCTAGTATCTTGGCAACCCGCATGATCAGCGTCTGCATAAGCTGTTAGAGCAATAGAAGAATCCTTTGGATACCAGAGTCCCCTATTAACGGTTCCTCTTAGGTATTTAAAGATTCTTTTTACAGCATGTAAGTGCTTTTCGGTAGGCTTTGCCTGATACCGGGCACACATGCATACACCAAATGTAAGGTCTTTCTACTGGCTGTGAAATACATAAGGGGGCCAATCATTCCACAATAGTATGTAGGATCAACGACTTTCCCTTGTGTATCTTCATCTAGTTTGGATTTCTCCACCATGGGAGTATCCACGGGGTCACTAGATTCCATACCATATTTTTTCAAAGATTCTAGAGCATATTTAGACTGGTTTATAAAGATGCCTCTAGGACTTTGTGAAATCTGTAGTCCTAGAAAAAAATGATATTTTGCCCATCATCGACATCTTAAACTTTGAACACATTATTTTTGAAAATTGGTCACATAGTTCAGGTGTAGTAGACGCAAAAATTATATCATCAACATAGATTTGTACTAGGAGAATATCTTTGCCTTGTCTTCTGATGAACAATGTGGGATCCATGGTTCCTTTAGAGAATTCCTGAGAGAGTAGAAACTTCGACAATAGATCATACCACGCGCGAGGAGCTTGTTTCAACCCATAGAGAGCTTTCTTAAGCTTGTACACATGATTCGGATTGTCTTGATCCACAAACCCGTCTGGTTGGCTGACATAAACTTCTTCGCGCAGAATGCCGTTCAAGAATGTCGTCTTAACATCCATTTGGTAGACGATCATATTCATGTGAGCAACATATGCGAGGAAAATTCAAACACTATAGCAAAGGATTCCTCCAAATTAATTCCCTCTTCTTGACGGTAACCACGAGCATCCAAGCGAGCCTTGTTCTTTAGAATTCCTCCTAATTCATCAAGTTTCACCTTGTAGATCCATTTTAAAGTAATAACCATCACTTTATCTGGACGAGGAACGAGTTCCCAGACTTCAAGACGTTCAAATTCATTAAGCTCCTCTTGCATTGCTTCAATCTAACATGCTTGAGTTAATGCGTCTTTATAGTTCTTTGGTTCAATTGATGTGAGAAAGACATCATAGTAACAAAATAAGGCGTGTTCATGGAGTTGGAGTCTTATGGAAAGAGGTCTTTCGAGTTCACTGATGATGTTGTCTAAAGGATGATCCTTAGTCTATTTGGTAACTTGTTTAGAGTAAGGAGCAGCTATGTGCACAATGGTAGGAATAACATGCAAAGAAGAAGATGCTTCATAATTGTTTTCTGGAATTAGAATACCAAAGAACGGATCGTTATTCATGTGTGCAACATCTAAGTCATGATTGTCTTCTTCAACATCGTTAGGAATGCCATAAGATTTAGTTTCGCGTGATGTTTGTGAGTTACTAGGTGATGGTGCATCTTGGTCAACAGTTGTTAAGGAAGGTGAACCGGTTGATGCAACAGGTTCTGGAGCAACTACTTTAGCAATTGGAGCAATGACTTCAGGGGCTGGGCGATCAACACTTGATGGAGGGTTGAGTAATTCATCAAACAGTGGTTGAAACCAAATATCCCAATCATTTCTTAAAGGTGGTACAAATGGTGTTAAAGGAGGAGGGTTTGGCATGAGTCCTGAACTGATTGTTGCAGGAGTCATTTCATGAAGTGTTGGTCCTGAACTGCTGTGTTCAGAAGCCATCGTTGTCAACTCATCAAAATCTACATGAATTGTTTCAATGATTCGTCTGGTACGTCGGTTGTAAATTCGAAATGCTTTCTTTGTAGGTGCATAGCCAATGAAAATACCAACATCAGCTTTCGGTTGTAACTTACCCAAGTTCTCACTATCATTTGTCGGATAGCACAGTGCACCAAATACATAGAAAAATAATAAGTCGAGAAGTTTGTCATGTAAAAGCTCATATGGTGTCTTGCCGTGATGAATATGTATGATGGAACGATTTTGGGTGTAACATGCGGTAGCAATTGCTTCTGCCCATAAGAATACCTGAACTTTTGCATAAATCAACATTGTACGAGCAGCTTCAATTAGCGTACGATTACGTCTTTCAATGACACCATTTTGCTGTGGAGAGCAAGCAACAAATGTTTCATGAGAGATGCCAACCTTCTTATAGTATTTACACAAAGTTTGATTAACAAATTCAGTTCCATTATATGTTCTGATTCATCAGACAGGTACTTTAAGTTGCACTTAGATCATCTTGAGAAACTTGATTATGAAATCTGGAGCTTCATCTTTTTACCTTAATCACTTTACCCGTATAAATCGAGAGTAATCACCAACAATGAAGACGATGTACTTCTTTTGATTAACACTTACGATACGTATTGGTCCACAAAGATCCATGTGCAAGAGATAGAGTTTTTCTTGGTTGGTGTCTTCAGATTTAGGTTTGTAGGGTTTCTTCTTGCTTTTGCCCATTGCATATGCAGAACACAGATGGTCCTTTTTCAAACTTTAGCTTACGGAGACCTCGAACAAGACCGTGTCTAGCTAAATGGTTGATTGCACCAAAGTTTAGATGAGATAGATGTCAGTGTTGTAGCAAGGACTTAGTCTTTGAGGCCTTTGACAAGAGACATATAGGAGAGGACGCCATCATATCTCCAAGAGATAGAGTATACAGATTATTGCCTCAAGATCTAGTGAATAGATCAACACCTTCTAGATTACAAATGAAGCAGGTGTGTTGACAAAAAGCAACTTCAAGGTTTGAATCACAGAATTTCCCAACGAAGAATAAGTTGTGTCCAAGTCCTTCCACATAGTAAACCCTTGATATCATAACATTCCCAATCTGATAACCACCATATCCCAATATATTTGCCACGTGAGCATTTCCGAATTTGACTGTACCCAAAAAATTATTGACAAAATTGGTGAGCTGAGAGCGATCTCCGGTCATATGCTTGGAGCAGCTAGAGTCCAAATGCTAGAGAACAATTTAGATGACCTGCTTTCATCAAGAGAGGAAGATGGAACATCAAAAACTATGGATCCTTAAGATTTACTGGGTTCCTTTTTGTTAGTAGATAAAGATTTAATATTCTTAGGTTTGCTAATGGGAACATTAGTTTTAGATTGCTTAGGTTTCCTTGAGTAAACCAATGTTATCACAGGATTAGGTGTATCACTTTCTAGAGCAGTTAGTTTCCTAAGGGACACTTCAGCAGTTGTGGCTATCCTAGTTAAAGGGCATGCATTTCTTTCTATAGTGAAGGTCTGACCAGTAGGTCTCTAAGTGTATCCAATATTTGTGAACACTTTTCCTGTTAGTTTATAAACTTTTCTCTTTGAACTTTTTTTAACAGATTTAGATTTAGTACAAGCATTTACATCATTGATAAAATCAAGAACACACAAATCATGATTATCAGAAAGCATGCAACCATTACATGTTGGGACATGAAAGACTTCAAGGACATTTAAGGATTACTACTGCTCAGGTACATAATGGAAATTATACTAAGTAGTTAGTACTGGTAGTATAATGTTACCACTGCTAGTTACTACTGTTAGTATAATACTAGTACTATTAGTATGAAGTTACTACTGTCAGTAGAAGTTAAGACTGCTTAGAGTTAAAGACTGAAAATATGCTAAGTCATTAATGCTGCTAGTACAAAAGTTACTACTGTTAGTGTAACTTAGTACTATTAGTATAACTTAGTACTGCTAGAGTAATGTTACAACTGTTAGAATAAAGATTAGTACTGCTGGTACTTACTATTGCTTATGCTCAGTTAGTGCTGCTGGTTATAAAGATACAACTGTTGCTGACTTACAACTGTTTGAAGACTTACTACTGTCAAGAGGATAAAGACAGAGTAAAGAGATAAAGTTTGAGTGGAAAACAAGAATACATGTGAAGATAAGTATTAAAGTTATATTTGTAAAAGATATGTATAACTTATTTGAGTAGGTGATTGAGTGTAATTTAAGAAATGATTATGATATGTTAGGAAGGTATTGTAAACCTTGTAGGACTCCTTGGTGTATAAAAGGAGGTCCTAGGGTATAGAAAGGATCATCAGTTTTCCAATATCTCATAGCAGTTTTCCATAGAATTCGTAAGCTTCAAGGTTGTAAACCCTATTACTAAGTTAGAGTGAGCGTATTAATATATTGAAGTGTGTTGTGTTATATCTTTGTGTCAATCATAATTCATTGTTTGATTGAATATACTTCTTAGTGGTATAAGCTAGATTCCGCATAGCTTATATCATTCAAATCAAAGTTTCATTCTTAGTATTTTTGGATTTATCCAAGGGTACTAAACCTTACAAGCTAAGGAGTTAAAGATCTATTCAATGGAACTGAGTTTAAGAATAGTATAATGAACCAGTTTTGTGAAATAAAGGGGATTAAGAGAGAATTCAGTGTGGCTAGGACTCCTCAGCAGAATGGGGTAGCTGAGAGGAAGAATAGAACACTAATAGAGGCTGCAAGAACAATGTTAGTAGACTCTAAGTTGCCAACCACCTTTTAGGCAGAAGCAGTTAATACTGCTTGTTATGTGCTAAATAGGGTCTTAGTCATTAAGCCTCATAACAAGACACCTTATAAACTTATTCGTGGAAGACCTCCACTGATAGATTTCATGAAACCTTTTGGGTGTCCTGTTACCATCTTAAATACCAAGGATCATCTAGGCAAGTTTGATGGTAAAGCTGATGAGGGATATTTTGTTGGGTATTCTGTGGTTAGTAAAGCTATGAGAGTATTTAACAAGAGGACTAAGATTGTTGAAGAGACCTTAAACATTAGATTTCTTGACAATTCACCTAATGTGAAAGGAAATGGACCAGACTGGCTCTTTGATGTTGATTCTTTGTCAATATCTATGAACTATGTACAAGTTGTTGCAGGGAACAAAACTAATGGTATTGCAGGAACCAAAGATAAAAATGTTGCAGGTCAAGCTCAAAAAGAAAAAGAACCTGAACAAGAATACATCCTGATACCTATTTGCACAACTACTCCATCAATCTCTCAAGGTCCTAAAGATAGAGAAAGGGATACTAGTATGAAGCCTACAGAAGTAGATGAAAATGAAGCATCTGATACAAGAGGGAAGGATGATGAAGACTGAAAACACTAACAGTACTAATGGTATTAATACTGTTAGTACACCTGTTAGTACTGCTGGACCAATAGTTGATACTGTTGTTCCATCACCACCTGTTAATACTGCTAGACCTTCCGGTAGTACTACCAATGCATTTGAAGAACATCTTTTTGAAAGATTCTCTCCTTTCAAAAAAGCATTTTCCCTTCCACCAGTTCCAAATATATCTTCAATGGATAATACTAGCATCTTTGGAAATGCTTATGATGATGAAGATGTAGAAGAAGTGGTTGATATGAATAATGTCAATTCATCTTATTCAGTCCCTTATACTTCTTTCACCAAATTTCACAAAGATCATCCTGAAGATCAAATGATTGGAAGTTTAAAAACTCTTATACAAACAAGACACATGACTAAGACAAATGAAGAACATTGTTTGATCTCCTCAGTTCACCAGCTTAGAAGAACAAATCACAAGGATTTTCAAAATTGTTCGTTTGCCTGTTTCTTATCTCAAAAGGAACCCAAAAAGGTGTACCAAGCCCTGGAAGATCCAAGATGGATGGAAGCAATGCAGAATGAGCTTCTACAATTTAAACTTCTAAATGTTTAGACCTTAGTTGACTTACCAATAGACAAGTGGGCAATTGGTACGAAATGGGTTTTCAAAAACAAGAAGGATGAAAGAGGCATAGTGGTAAAGAACAAAGCTAGACTGGTTACTCAGGGTCATACTCAAGAAGAAGGTATAGATTATGATGAAGTCTTTGCACCAGTTGCAAGAATTGAAGCCATAAGATTATTTTTGGCTTATGCTTCCTTCAAAGATTTTGTAGTCTACCAAATGGATGTGAAGAGTGCTTTCTTATATGGAAAGATAGAAGAGGAGGTATATGTCTGTCAACCTCCTGGATTTGAAGATCCACACTTTCAAAACAAAGTTTACAAAGTAGAAAAGGCACTCTATGGACTACATCAGGCCCCAAGAGCATGGTATGAGACATTGTCAACTTACTTGCTGGACAATGGTTTTCATAGGGGACAAATTGACAAAACTTTGTTCATTAGAAGACATAAAGATGATATCCTGCTAGTTCAGGTTTATGTTGATGATATCATCTTTGGATCAACAAAGAAAGAAATGAGTACTGAATTTGAAAAGTTGATGCATGACAAATTTCAAATGAGTTCTATAGGAGAACTTTCTTTCTTTTTGGGACTTCAAGTTAAACAGAAGAGTGATGGGATCTTTATCAGCCAAGATAAATATGTGGCTAAGATTTTGAAGAAGTTTGATCTTGCCTCAATAAAGATAGCAAGCACTCCAATGGAGACAAACAAGCCATTAACAAAGGATGAAGAAGCTGAGAATGTGGATGTACATTTATATAGATCAATGATTGGATCATTGATGTACTTAACAGCTTCTAGACCAGACATTATGTTTGCTGTTTGTGCTTGTGCAAGGTTCCAAGTTACACTAAAGACCTCACACCTTCATGCTGTGAATAGGATCTTTAGGTAATTAAAAGGTCAACCTAAATTGGGCATTTGGTATCCTAGAGATTCACATTTTGATTTGGAAGCCTTTTCTGATAGTGACTATGCTGGAGCTACTCTTGACAGGAAATCTACAACAGGAGGTTGTCAATTTCTTGGCAAGAGATTGATTTCATGGCAATGTAAGAAGCAGACTATAGTAGCCAACTCAACAACTGAAGTAGAATATGTGGCTGCTGCAAACTGCTGTGGACAGGTGTTATGGATCCAAAATAAGATGCTTGACTATGGATACAATCTCATGAACACCAACATCTAAATTGATAATGAAAGTACAATCTGTATTGTAAAGAATCCAGTATCTCACTCCAAAACCAAGCACATTGAGATAAGACACCATTTTATCAGAGATTCTTATGAGAAGAAGTTGATACAAGTGATCAAGATTTACACAGACAAAAATGTTGCTGATCTTCTCACCAAAGCTTTTGATGTTAGCAGGTTTAACTTTCTAATTGCTAACATTGGATTAATGAATCTCTGAGACTTAACAGTTGTTAATTTTTATTCATGGGTTATGCATAAATATGGATCCTCATGAATTCTCACATGTCTATCTAGTCTTTTCTAGTGTGCTTGTGATGAATAAAGGCATGTTCTTGTATAACTACTGAAGACAGAGTTAAAATTGCTAAGGAAAATGTTAATACTGCTATGTATAATTGGTACTACTAGTTATACTTAAAACTGCAAACTAAAACTATTAGTCATAATTAAAACTGCTAAACAAGAAAAATACTTTGGAAAGTGTATTTTTGGAATTGGACTAACATTTGTAGGTTGAGCACATTGAACATCTGGTATTGAATTAAGGGGAGGCTTCCTGTTGACTATATGCAATCAAGAAGTGCTGAAAAGATCATCTGACAACAAAACACAAGTATGAAATGAATAAAACCCTAGGAAATTCAAAAGAGGTCGGGACACCAAGATACCTCAGTCTAGTGGTCCCCTTGAGAAAGGTTGGTGATGAGGCTGTCCATAAGGAGTTGAGTGACAGAATGAAAAGGGTTGCCACTACTGCTTCTAGCTCTCAAGTAGAGCAGGACAATGGTAACATAAATTAAGACCCAATCCATGGCAACACTATATGAATCAACTCTTTAGAGAATTGATTCAGGTAGTGGTCCTAGGTGCTAAGATACCATATTAGGAGATGTAGATGCTCAAACTAGGTTTGAGACTACATCAAAACAGTCTAATGATCTACCTCTCTCAAAAGTTAACACATTTGGAAGTGGGGAGGACAGTATGAAAATTTTGGAATTGATGGAAATTGTACACAAATGTCTGCATTGGTGAGCTCAAAAGAATAGAGAGATTTGTGATTTAAAAACAGAAAGAGTGTTTCAGCGAGCCAAAAGAATTGAGAGGATGTGTGCATAAAAACAGAAAGAGTGATTATGTGAGCAAAAATAATTGAGAGATATTGTGAGCATAAAAACAGAAAGAGAGTTTGTGAGAATCAAATTTGATGATTAAAGTTCTTTTGGAATGAAATTAAAGCTTAATGCTGGTAGCTCAAACTTACTGCTGTTAGTCTCCGGTTAATACTAGTATTACAACTTAATGCTGCTAAGCATAAAGTTTCTACTGTTGGTATACAGTTAATGCTGTTAGGCTTAAATTAGTGCTGCCAATATTTGTTTATGATGCAAGGTTTAAGTTAATGCTGTTAGGAATCAATTACTGCTGCTAGTTCAAGTTCCTGCTATTGAGGGTGATTCTATAAATACTTTGATTAAGGGTTTCACTTATTTCTCTATTCGATTTCATTCATTCAAACACTCTCTAACCATAAGCCCTAATTCAATTTCATTTTTGATCATCAAAATCATCATAATGTCGAGCCCTAAGTTTGCTGAAACGCATAATGTGGTCGCATTTTTGGAAAAACCTGCAGAAAGTAATGGGTTTGCGGAGATTATTGATTTTCTGAAAGCAAGTTCTGTTAGTTATGCTTTAATAGTCAACCCAATCATCTACACATCTTGTATACAACAGTTTTGGGCTACAGCACAAAAAAAAAAAAAAAAAAAAAAAAAAAATAGGTCATGAGGTTATTGAAGTGCGTCGTTACAAGCCCTAATTGACAAAAGAAGGTAATCACCACGGAGGCAATGTATTAGAATGATCTTCACTTGGATGGATGCAGAAGGTATGATTGTTTGCCAAATACTTACTATGATTTTTGAAGAACAGGCAAAAATGGGGTTTAAAAACCTTCTCAAAAGCTTACTTTTTATAAAGCTTTCTTTTCTCCATAATGGAAGTTCATGATTCATACCATTACACAAAGCCTTAGTGCCAAGACCACAGCCTGGAATGAATTCAGTAGTACAATGGCTTCCTTGATCATATGCTTAGCAACCAATAGAAAATTCAACCTATCTAAGTACATTTTTGATGCTATGGTTAAACACTTAGATGGAGGGGTTAAATTCCTGCTGTATCCTTGCTTTCTACAAGTTTTCATTAACCAACATCTTAGAGACATGTCACATCACAAGAAGACTTTTGTTAATCCCTTTCACCCAAAGAAAATCTTTGCTAACATGAAGAGAGAAGGTAAGGATTTCTCTGGGAGAGTTACACCTTTGTTTGATAGTATGCTGGTTCAAGCTTCTGAAGAAGTGGGTGAGGATTCAATTCCTCCAATTGATTCCACTCAGATATCCATTATTAATCAACCATCTACATCCTCTCAACCTAAGAAGAAACAAAAGTCTAGGAGAAAACAGAGGAAGGAGGCAGAGGTTGCTAATGATGAGACAGAGCAAGAGGAAAATTTAACTACACCTTCCAATGATCCACTACCTAGTGGCGAGGATAGTATGCAAGTTAATGATTTGATAGCTTTATGTACCCAATTGCAAAAACATGTTCTTGACTTAGAGAAGGCTAAATCTGATTAGGCTATTGAGATTGCTATTCTCAAGAAGAGGGTTGATAAGCTTGAAAAGAGGAGACAGTTGAGGACCACAGGGATTAAAAGATTTAAGAAACTTGGTACAACCAGAAGAGTTAGACCCTCTAATGCTGGTTTGGGTGTTCAGGAGGATGCATCCAAACAGGGGAGGAGTATTGATGATATTGATGCAGATGCTAAGGTCACTCTAGTTAATGAAACTCAAGAACAGCAGAATGAAGACCTAATGTTTGATACTGGATTTTTAGATGATGATGAGGTATTTGTGGATGTTACTTCTAGTGAGAAGGATAAGCAGAGTACAAAGCTTAATGATAGTACTGCTAGTGTTTGACAAGGAAATGAAGAGGGTAAATACCGTTGTGGCTATAGGTACTAAGGAACAAGAAAGCAAAGAAAAGAAGGTAGAAGGTAGTAAGGAGACAACTAAAGGCATCAGAAGGAAGATGTTTAGAAGGAAAAGAGCAGGGAAAGAGCAACAGCAAGAATCCTCAAAGAAACAAAGAATGGAGAAAGACAAAGAGTCAGATGAAGCTGAAGAAGGTAGTGAAGATGATGATGGTGAGTTAATGAAGCATTTGGTGATTAAAAAGGATGAAGATACAGCAATTGATGATATACCACTTGCCACCAAACTACCAGTGATTGTTGATTACAAGCTTCATAAAGAAGGTATGATGGTACATTATCAGTTGATAAGAGCAGATAGAAGTTCTAAGAGATACTCTTCAATGATAAGGATGCTACAAGGAATAGATAGAGAAGACATAGAGGCTCTTTGGAAGATAGTAAAGATAAAGTATAGTGGTGTTAGGCCTAAAAATGAACTTGAAAGAGTGTTATGGGGAGATTTGAAAGTCATGTTTAAACCAGATACAACAAGTGATGTATGGAGAATTTTAAAGGATATAGGGTGACCATTTGGAAGTTGATTGATTCATCTGGAGTTCACTTTGTCAGGTTTGATAATCTTCACATTTTTATGTTGGTTGAAAAGAGATATCCCCTCACACCAATAACTATCACCAATATGCTAAACAAGAAACTTCAAACTGATCATCAAAATGAGATATGCTATCAGTTGCTAAAACTTATGGTAAAGCAGCAAAAAGGTAAATGAAAGGTTTGAATGCATCATTCCTGAGTATGATGAAAATTTTTTGATAAAGAAACTTGAAGATTCAGAAGCTGAACATCAAGTTTAGGGGAGGATTGTTGGGACTTGAAAGACTTCAAGGACACTTAAGGATTACTACTGCTCAGGTACATAATGGAAATTATACTAAGTAGTTAGTACTGGTAGTATAATGTTACCACTGCTAGTTACTACTGTTAGTATAATATTAGTACTGTTAGTATGAAGTTACTACTGCCAGTAGAAGTTAAGACTGCTTAGAGTTGAAGACTGAAAATATGCTAAGTCATTAATGCTGCTAGTACAAAAGTTACTACTGTTAGTGTAACTTAGTACTGTTAGTATAACTTAGTACTGCTAGAGTAATGTTACAACTGTTAGCATAAAGATTAGTACTGCTGGTACTTACTACTGCTTATGCTCAGTTAGTGCTGCTGGTTATAAAGATACAACTGTTGCTGACTTACAACTGTTTGAAGACTTACTACTGTCAAGAGGATAAAGACAGAGTAAAGAGATAAAGTTTGAGTGGAAAACAAGAATACTTACGAAGATAAGTATTAAAGTTATATTTGTAAAAGATATGTATAACTTATTTGAGTAGGAGATTGTGTGTAATTATAGAAATGATTATGATATGTTAGGAAGGTATTGTAAACCTTGTAGGACTCCTTGGTGTATAAAAGGAGGTCCTAGGGTATAGAAAGGATCATCAGTTTTTCCAATATCTCATAGCAGTTTTCCATAGAATTCGTAGCTTCAAGGTTGTAAACCCTATCACTAAGTTAGAGTGATCGTATTAATATATTGAAGCGTGTTGTGTTATATCTTTGTGTCAATCATAATTCACTGTTTGATTGAATATACTTCTTAGTGGTATAAGCTAGATTCCGCATAGCTTATATCATTCAAATCAAAGTTTCATTCTTAGTATTTTTGGATTTATCTAAGGGTACTAAACCTTACAAGCTAAGGAGTTAAAGATCTATTCGATGGGATCAACATTACACTTAACACATAGAAGTTCAGAATTTGCATTAAGCTTGGAATGCTGCACATTTGTAGTTCCTATAGGTTCAACAACACTAATTTTATTTTTCAAACTATATTTAACAGTCCTAGGGTGGGCTTCTACTTTATTTTTTGAGTTCTACTTGGTGTTTGATGAATCTTATCTTTCTTTGTATTACTTGATGGCTGTGATCTGCTAGCACTAGTAGACAGTTTTACTCTTGTAGAAGCTATTTTTGTGTTTGTGTTTCTAGAGCATGTGACGGGCTAAGTGAATCTAACTCTTTTGTCCTTGTTCTTTGGGGTCACGACCACTAATTTATCACTTGAATTGTTGGTGCTAGGGCAGGTTTGTCTGATTATTATAAGCAACTCTTGAATTCATTTTGTATACTTATAAGCAGAGTCTAAGGAATTATTTAGAGGATTTTGTGATTTTCCTTGTTCTACTATTTCCTTAAGAATCGCAGCTTCTTCCTGAGTGTGCTTAAGGTAGTCAGAGTGAGCTGTCCTATTTTTCAACAATCTAGGGTTTATTGGTTCCACATCAATTTTAAGCATTTCTAGAGCAATAGGGTGTTTGGTAATAACATTATCAGCTAAATCCTTTCCTTTAAGTTTTCTTAATTCATTATTGAAAGCTGTAATGACCAAATCTTTTTCCTGAAGACTTATATTTAAATCAGAGATTTCTACAGACTTTAGATTGACTTGACTAACTAAAGCATCACATTGTTCTTTTGATCGAAT
This sequence comes from Tanacetum coccineum, assembly GCA_026074375.1. Classification (NCBI taxonomy): domain Eukaryota; kingdom Viridiplantae; phylum Streptophyta; class Magnoliopsida; order Asterales; family Asteraceae; genus Tanacetum; species Tanacetum coccineum. The sequence continues at coordinate 9,406 of BQNB010015236.1, read as the reverse complement.
TCGTGTTGGTTTGATCGAGTCATAAAGTTGCTTATAGGTCTGTTTCAAATGATCATTCTCAGCAATAAGCTTTGACACCCTATGTTCCAATTCAATATTTATCGTTACAATCTCTTCTATATCCTTTTTGATCTTATCCTTATTCATATCTCCACTTAGAGATTTAATTCTCTTTTTCAACTTTTGTATGACCGTGTCTTTCTCTTGGGGCACTAATAATTGCCTTTTAGGGGTAATTATAATATATATAGTATACATATTCCAAAAGATTCAAAGAAATTACTTTTGACCAAAGCAAAATCAAAAATCTCCCGGGTCGTTTCCCGTCGAGGCGTGCAATGAAAAGTCAAAAGTCGGTTTGATATTTGATGTTTGAATGGAACAAGATTTGATTGGATTTGATTGCTAAATCTACGGGAAAAATAAGTAAGGCAAACTAAAAACAAAAGTAATTAAAGCTAAAACTAAAACGATAACGGGAATCCTAAAAAAACGTGACTTAAAAAACCTAAATTATCAAAATTTAATCCTAAAATGATTTTTTCACTTTTTATAAATCCTAAATAACTAAAATGCAAGAACAAATAAAGAAAACCCTAAAATGAAAGCAATTAATGTAAAAACGAAAAGAAAAACAATAACGGGACCAAATCCCGTTCTTTAAAAAAAACAAATTTACAAATTTTAATCCTACAAAATCAAAATTAATTTTCCTAGGTTCTAAATGATAAAAGAAAATTTAAAAAAAAGAAATATATTTTTTTGACTTTTATATTTTTTATTATGAATTAAAAACGGATTATTCTAAAAAATTAATAAAAAATACTAAACAAATTTGGAAAATTCTGAAAAAATGCAGAAAAATACTTTAAGCTACATAGAATGCAAGAAAAATAAGAGATATGAAAAACAACTTATAAATAAGTTGTAAATAAGCCACAAAGGGCTGATAAGCTTAAAAGGTAAAAATGGATTAAAACTTAAATTGTGTAAGGCTATAACAGATAGCCCTACTGGTGCTGATAGTTTGTGTGTGTGTATGGTGGGACGTGTGTGTGTAAAGGGGGGGGGGGGGTTATGGGTTCGACCCCCATGCCTTCCCTTTTTAAAAAATCATTTTTTGGTTTCTTTTTGAAAAGCTAAACGTTAAGCAAATATAAGCAACTTTTAAAAAAGGAAGTTTTTACAAAACTTAAAAATAAGCTTGAAATAAGCTAAAAAATGGTGACAGTTTAAACTTTTTAGACTAAGTGGACTAAAACTAAAATTGTTAAGGAAAATAAGGTAAAAGAAAACAATATAAGCAAAAACAGACCTATTCCTACTCCTAATAAGCAAATCTAAACATAACTAAAGCAAATCCAATAAGCCATAAGCTGATAAAAGCAAATAAGCATTTTGGGTTAACACTGCTAACAAACAGCCTAAGTGGGGAATTTTGAGTTTATTTTTAAGCAACTAAATGGAACATTATGGCTTAATGGATTATAGATTCTTAAAGCTTATCCTATAAGCTACAATAAGCAGTGAAGAAAAAGGAATTTGAAATAAAAATAAGCCATGAAAAAGGCTAATGAAAAAGCTTGTTTACCACTCAGTGCATGCTGAGTTTTTCAAGGAAAAAAGGCTTTTTGAAACCCTCTAAAAAGCTTATCAAATAAGCTCCAAATTTAAAACAAACCTCAAACAGATTTAGTTCACCAAGAAATGAGCTTATGCTCCAATTTTTAGAAGCTAAAACAACTTACAATTATCCTAAAAATGGCATTAAAACTTGATGAAAACTGACCCATGTTTGAAAGAATAAAAACAGTTTTGAACTATTTTGATTTAGACTACCAAACAGACCTTGTAACTTCAAAACCAGATCATACACTCAAAATGTGACATATTTAAGACACAAAAATACAACTTAAACTTGCTAAACTTAAAAATCAAACAATTGCATACCAAACTTAAAGTATTACCATAGTTTGTTACTTATGGATATAAAAACTTGCAAACTTCTTAAATGAAACATAAAACTACCTAATCGCCAATGGTACGTGGTCGTGGCCTCAAGCATGGCTGCACAAATCCCCTATTTTGAACTCGATTCCGATTCCTGTTCTTGATCAATTAGGAGCTGATGTTACCCATTGGCGTGATCGAAATGGTACGTTGTCTCTTTTTTCTATAGCTAAAGCGTGGGAAGCAATAAGGCCGCGTAGTATGCAGGTGGAATGGTCTCGGATTGTTTGGTTTTCTCATAATATACCTCGTCACGCCTTCCATTTATGGTTGGTTATGAGGAACGGACTTAAAACGCATGACAAAATGAGGCAATGGGATGTTGGTGGAAACACCGACTTAAACCTGCTTCGGTGTGCCCTTTATGAAACTCTGCCGGATTCGCACAATCACCACTTTTTTGAATGTACGTTTTTAGCGAAAATATGGATGTATGTTCGTATCTTAGCTGCTATGGATAACATTACTCCTGTTTTAGAGGAAATTGTCTCATACCTTCAGCCTATGGGAAGTAGAAGAACAACGAAAAGTGTTTTTGGGAAGCTTATTCTTGCTGCGTCTTCGTATTTCATTTAGATGGAGCGAAACAATAGGTAGTTCAAGAACAAGAAACGTTCCCCGGAAGAAATTCGTGATCTTATAATGGTTACGGTTAGACTAAAGCTTTTATCCCTCCGTTTTAAGGACACCAATATGGTGAGAGATTTGCTGGAAAAATGGAGGATGCCAAAAAACATTCAAATTTATGGATAATTTGATGGTTAGCTGCTAGTTTCGTTTTTCGAAGTGGGAAAATTGGAAGAAGTCATTTAGTTTAGATAGATATTATCATTGGTTGTTTTATTTTAGCTAAAGTCTTCCTCGTTTGTCTTGTTTTAGTTTGTGGCATGTCACAAGCTATGTCTTTGCTTGAGGTTAATGTGATACTTTAGCCACATTCCATTGTACTTAAACCGTTTGTGATTAATACAAATTTACCGGGGTAACCCTTTACCCAAAAAAAAGAACCACCAAGTGCCATAGCAATTTTTTACTTGAAATAAAACCTTAAGCCAAACACTCCTTAAGTTATGAAAAACTAATTTTAAGCTTAAAAGAAGAACACTAAACCTTAAACATGATTCATAAAGCATAAATAAGACTAGACAAGCATAAATTAAGCATATTAAACATAAGTAAACAAGAATTAAACAGATTTAAGCAAGAACATGAAAATTGCATAAATTGGGAAATTGTAAACTTACAAAAGGTCAAAGCTTATGGAATGAACTTAAAGCTTCCAAAACAAATTATAACCAACCTATAGCTTCCCAAGAAGCACTAAACCAAGGCCATCCACAATTTACCTTGCTCCATTGATTCTTGAACACTTTTTTAGATTTTTGATGAAAATGACTTAAAACTTTACAAACTATGGAAAGAGTTTGTAAAGCTTAAGAAGGCAGTTTATAAGAGTAACAAGAGCTTATGAAAAGCTTAGGAAAGACCTTAAACATAAATGTAACATGAAACTTGTAAAAACAAGATTGAAGTACACAAACTCAAACTTTTCATTAACTTTGAAAAACAAATTACAATAACTTAGAAAATTAAAAACTGAAATTTAATAAGACATAAAGTAAATAAATTTAAAAATTACACTACTCCTCAAAAAATTACACTCCTCTTTTTTTTGTGACCATAAGCTCAAGTTTATAGCCGTTTGTGAGGCTTTGAGTTGTGTTTGTTGTGTCTCTTTTGTGAGGAGATTCCAAGCCTTATCTAAGCCCTTCAATTATCTTGGTCCCCAAGTTGAATCATCACAGCTATTCATGGTCATCCACCAATAGAATTTGGTGGGATTGCCAGCGTGTTATTGTTGTCTATTTAACCCCATGTGATGTGGGGTTTGTTTGGGGAAGAGGTGAGGGTGATGTTTTTGTTTGTATGTTGCAGGGGAAAAGTGAAAACGATGGATGAATAGTACCAAAAGGGTTTGGCGGGAAATGGTTTTCATATGGGGTGCATGGTATAAGTTTAGGGGTTTGGCAGGTTTAGTCCCTCATTTTATATGTTTTATTACACCCACAGTCCTTGTGGTGATATAATTTTGAGGACTTGGCAGTTATGGCCCCTCATGTTGTATTGTCTTATTGCAAGGATAGTCCTTAAAGGACTAACAGCAGTTAAGGTGAAAAGGTTATAGGGCTAACGACAGTTAAATGATTGGGCCTCATATTTTTGTTTTGGGCCACATTTGTTATATAAAGGGATTTAGGCCACGTTTGGTCTTCATAATACCTGAATGGGCTGACCCGGCCCATTAGATGGGTGCGGGTGGGCCCATTAAGTGTTTCTTCGGTTTCGGATTCGTCTTTGACTATTGACTTTTTGGGTTGACTTTGACTTTTTTCGCTCTTTCCATTCCGTGCTCGGCTTTGTCCGGTTTGGCTTTGTTTTTGTCCTTTTCTTATATATACGTTACCTGCATAATACAAATGTAAAACATACAAATACAACATATTTTTGATACGTTTTTGGTCATTTAAGTCCGTTGTTAATGGAAAATGGTATGTGTAATTAAGCACATACCAAAATCCCCCATACTAAACTATTGCCGTGTCCTCATGCAATGCTACAAGTAAACACTTAAGAAAACTAAGAATCTCAAACCCCCTCGACTAATTACCTCGAAAAGTAACTAAGTGTTCATCAAGGGAAATTAAAGAATCAATAGCTTTGAAAAGCCCCGTTTTGACCATTTTTAAATATTTACACTTACTACCACTAATATTTTTGTACTTTTTATTTTTCTCATTTTTTGTACTTTTCTTTTTAAGCAACTAACTAACATATTTGACTTTCGTTATTTTTATAACTTTAGGGTCATAGAACAAGACGCATTTCAATCCTAAAATGCCCCAAAAAGGATAAATTCATCATTCCCGACTTTTCACTTATTCCAAACCAAGCTTAAAACGAAATCACCGTTAAATATAAGTAAAGATGCTAACACTACTCATATTTGTAACTTGTGAAACTTTTCACTCCCGACAATTATTATATCTTAGGTGAATGTGCCATTTCGAATTTCAACCATGGATCAATGTTTTACAAAATTTAGATGCTTCATGTTCTACCCGAGAATAATAAGTTTAAAGGCGAGATCATCCCATGTAGCGACTTTCGTCTCGGCACATCCCAACCTTACGGCTAAGTGACCAGGCTTTTAACACCCCACAGAGACTAGTATCGAGACTCACGGACCTTCGGTTTCAAAAACTCTTAGGTTTCTCGTTTATACATAGCTTATTTAGAAAAACCACAACTAAAAATGAAATAGTCTTAGTTCAAAAGCATATTTAAATTTAAGAAAAAGAGAATTTCCCTAAATTTAGAAGGCTGCAAAATCGGTTGTGAGCCGGTAAGATGCAACAAACTTTTATCAGTCTCTGATAAATACTAAGTGCCTTATTTAGAAGACTGCAACATCGGTTGTGAGCCGGCAAGATGCAGTAAACTTTTATCAGCCCACAGTTTATTATTACTACTACATTTTTCATCATTTTTTTTCATTCATCATTTTTTTACTTTATATTACCATGATATAGAGAAAACTTCTTTTTAGAAAATTTAAGTATTAATTTGAACTAAAATTATTGATATCGACTATACTTTAAAATTTGTTGATTTAAGTTTAATTTTCGAAGAGAGCACGTTTTATTAATCAGGTTAGAAGCTTATTGGAGAGAAAAGCCACAAACTACACTTATGAGCTTGTAAGATTTCCAAATAATCCTTATCTAGCATCCAACTCATACTTAACTCTATCATTTTTGTTCTTTGCGAAGATCCGCGAATGCTTAGTCTAAAAGTTAAGAAACAAGCTAGAGCTCAACACGCTCGATCGAGTCAAAATTTATTCTTATTCTACCCAGCAGGAAAGTCAAAATTAGGACAAAACACTTATTTTGCTTTTTGAAAATTTTTAAATTTTTTCATTTTTTGGTATTTTGGTGGTTAAAACGGGATTACGTGAAAACAACGGCTGCAGGCACAATCAAATCGAAGATCCCCCTATACTAGAACAAAACATTGTCCTTAATATTTTAAAGGGTACTTACGTAAATCTAAAGCCGTTTATTAAGTATGCTAAAAGATAAACGTTAGTCGATAAGATTAGGATATTAGATTCCCAAATGAAGCTGAGGATGTGAAGATCGAGTGAACGGTGGACAAAACCACGAGCACGAGAGTCTTCATAATCCGGGCAATCCTAGACATACAACACAAAACACGAAACACGAGAAAGAAAGAGGCGAGCCTCCTCACAACACAAAACACTTATTCATTTCTATTACTAATATTATATTAGGATAAGCATGGGTTTCCACCCAAGAAGCACTTATTTTTGTTAACCGACTCTTAAGCCTGACTCGATCCCCCATACTTGAGTTGGTCAAGAGGGATAGAAATGGAGAAATGGAACATCCAAGTTTGGAATGTCCCCTCCATAGATCATCATCGGGCTTTCAGAAATGAGATGGAAAGCTTTAAAGCCTCGATGAGATAAGTGACGAGGAGATTTCTCCTCATTAGAAGCAAGAATACCAGGATTGAAAACGTTGTCCTCATTTTCGAATGAAAATAGGAGCAAAATGTCAAACACTGGAGAAAGAGGATCACGGATGAATGTGATAGAAAATTCATCCAATGATAGAAATCTCATGGATTGGACTCCAATGAATATCCCAGGATCGAAAATCTTATTTCTAGTTTCGGAAGGAAAAGAAACTGCAAGGTTGGATCTGAGGGAATCACTAGAAAGAGTGAAATCCGAATCCAGATGAAGGGTGGGATGGGTGGTGGGTGGGTAAAACATTAGCGGCATATGAACTCTTGGTTCTCTTTTTTGGACTATTATCAAAAATATCCTCTCCACATCCATAGTGAAATTCCAAATCGGTTCACTATCAACAAATGATGCTTTCGTAATCTGGAAGAGATAAATCCGAATAAGAAGTGGGACTGCCACTACTAATCTCTTCCAGATTAAAGCAAAAAGTTTCAGATTCGGGTAAAGAATTAAAGTGTTGTCTCTCCAAAAAAAGTTAAGAGATGTGGAGGAAGACTTGGTCACAAAATCGGAAGATGGAGTGGGATTATCTTTTAATGCTTCGATCTTAGCAATAAGAAGATTGACATTCAACAATTTTTCACGAAGAATATCGTCTTTAATTGTTAGAAGAATATCAGTATCAATCCCTCCAACTTCCGAGATAACAATCTCCACCACCTCTAAGCTGACGAGCTCAGAATCGGGAGGTGATGCCTCAACATAATCACTCGCGCGCTCGCGCGTAATAGAGAAAGAATCATCATCATCGAAGTAGATATTGTTAGATCGGATTGCCACTACTAATCTCTTCCAGATTAAAGCAAAAAGTTTCAGATTCGGGTAAAGAATTATCACGAAAAGGCACATCACACATATTGTTGGGAATACCCTCAGACTCACTTAGGATTTGGACAAGGTTCTCGACACTAGACTTTATTAATTCGTCCGATTCCGTTGCTGAAATAGTGTCAAGATGCTCATCCTCTATTATGAGAGAGTCCTAATCGGTAAGTCGGGTGTGATTGCAATAGTATAATCCTCGTCATCATCATCATCAAAGTAGATGGTAGGACGATTCCAACTCGGAGTATTTATGTACTCCGCCAAATCCTCGTAAATATTTTGCACATCTTCATGAAGTTTACGAAATAACTCTAGAATACCCTCCGGTTGATATTGCTTGTCTTTAAAAGCATGCTTAATTTCAGAAATTGTCTCCCATGTTAGTGATACAACCTTTGGTGTTTCATAAAAAGAAAATCGTTTAAACTTTCCTAAGAAAGTTTGCACAGAGTTAATTAGGTTTATGTTATCTTGCAAAAATTCCAAACTTGTTTCTTGGGGAGGTTGATGAATGATGGGAAATTGTGGGGGTTCAATTTGGTCAAAACCAGAATAATTATAATCATAACACGGATTAGGTTTGTAATAATTCATCGGTTGACATTAAAGAGTCTCGTGAGGACCCCTACAATCTTTACAACAAGGATATTGTTGTGGAAAACTTGGTGAAGTTTGTTGAAAATAATCAAAGTTTTGACTGAAACACGGGTCCTGATTGTAGACAAACGAGACTTGAGGTGGACAATCGTAACCATAATGGGCATCATTCCCACATAACTCACAAGAGTATGGCACGTATTGGCGTTGTGGAGGTGGGTATGAAAAATTAGGAGGATTATCGAAAGAATTCGGAGTTGAATCATAAGTGAAAGAATCTCCGTTCCTTGAATGGCATAGAAAGCAATATCCATCTCGAAGATCATTACCACACCGTTCGCAAGTACACCATCGACAAGGGTGGCCATATAACGGTTCTCCACACCCTACGCACCAGACAAATGTCAACATAAAGAATTAAACGATAATGAGGGTTAAGAAGAGAATCAAATGGCAAAGAGGTTAAAGGAGATTATTTTTGGTTTTTCAAGTTTTTTAAACAACATATTTTATTAAAGGACAAAATGAGACCGAATAACTTAAACCAATAATCAACTTGCTTCACGGTAGCTCTCTAAAAGAAAAACGCATAAAGGAGCGAGGGAGCGGGAAAGCGCGAAGCTATTAAAAACCTTCTCCTTTTGGGTCGTAGTTCCTCAGAACAACCCTCCTTATACCCCTCTTATAGTTTGTTAATCTCTTAAAGGTGAGCCGTACTTCACAAGTGACACAAAGGCAAGTTTTGAATCTTTGATTCGGGAACTTATTATGATAATGCTTCAGTTGAAAGCATTATATTGATGATGAATTGTTTATCTTTATTAAAGACAATGATTTTATATTTTTGATTTTTCTTGTTTTTATCGTATAAATATATTAATAAAAGAAAATGAAAAATATTTTTGTATTTTTTTTATATTCACAAATAAGACAAATAACTTTGCGAGGAATGATCTTCAAAGCACTAATTGTTAAACGTCGAAACAACAATCGCTTACACTCCTCCCCGGCAGCGGCGTCAAAAATTGATAACCACCTTTTTAGGGGTAATTATATATCAAATAGTATAATACAATATCAAATATAAAATCCCCGCAAGTCAACCTGGTCAACCCTTTAGGAAAAAGGTCAACAAACTCACGGGTATGATATAAATGATTCTGGGCAAGTGATCACCCGGGTGTTCTCCCCAACGAGGCGTGCAATGGAAAGTTGAGAGTCGGTTTGACATTTGATGTTTGAATAACAAAGATTTGATTGGATTTGATAATTCTACGGAAAATAAGTAAAAGGCAAGCTACACTAAAAACGAAAGCAATTACGAAATTAAACACGTAAACGGGAACGTAAAAACGCGAC
>BQNB010015235.1:54096-73619 GCA_026074375.1 Tanacetum coccineum | reverse complement strand
AGATAGGAGTGCATGCCAAGTTTTTCCTAAACAGCATAGAATCGGTTATCCGTGATAGTACGGCCGGAAGGTACAACCACAAGTTAAATAGTTACAACAAGAATGCTCGACTGATAAAAGAGCGACATCACAGGCAGGCTATTAACCAACGAGTAATAGCAAGACCCTGCATACGTCATCCCCGGATAAAGACAAGAAAGGACTCACTATAAATACCAAACTCTTTGGTATCATATTGCAGGTTCTTTCACACACATACATTACTACTCTCACTCGATATCAATCTTATACCACCCATTCAATACTAATTCTCACGCCCTAGGTCAATCGTGGGATCCCCTCCCATGGTGAGACAAGCGGTATTGTTATCTTAGCAGTCTGCAAGCTCAAGATACTACCCAATTGACCCTAAACCTACCCCGCTAAGAGACAACTCATACTCTTTATTTAGTTATAAGTGATACCGCTCTAGCATTATATCATCGAGTGGCGTCATCCGTGGGACAAGTACACAACCTACATCCTAAGAACAGGTGCCCCGCAGGAAGAAAACCCCCAATCGCTGACAGATCCGTTCATAATACTTTTAACCGCGAAAAAAATCCGGCAAGATTCCCACCAGCTCAATTACGCCGCTAGCCATGCGTGAGTTCTATGAAAAGCATTATGCGCAAATATTATCATTTATACCTGATGTGCGGTTATTGTAAATGCAAAAGTTTTATAACTCCCTAGGCAGAGTATCTAATCGTTGTAGTGTAGTATAGGCAAGAATCGGGGGGTTGTTATCGTTCTCTAGGGGAATAGTTTGTGAAGGCTTGAACTAAATGTAACTAAGGTCTAAGGGTTGAGAGAAGATTATTTTTGTATTTTTATGTTTTAAGAAAGCAAGTAAAAATATTGAGTTTGAAGGGGGTTTGTTTTAAACTACTTAAACTAATAAACTAAATTAAATCTAAACTAACTGTGTGAAAACTCGTATAGGTAAGCAAACGTGTTCACTTAATCATGCACTACTCTTTAGTTTGATCCTCCTAATCCTATTACCCACCACCCTTATGATGTAGTGTGTAAGTATCTCTTAATTCATGAACGGATTACACAAACCCGCCATCTATGTAATATTCCGTTAAGGCAACGCACAAGTAAGGTAGTATGAAGACTATTACAAGGCCCCTAAAAGTATGTTACATGTAATCAAACACTAAAAAGGTGATCAACCATATTAGATCAAGGTAGTATGAAGACTATTGCGATGGTATCCTTTTACATGGTCACGTTTCCCTAGACGTCTCCGCAAGTAATTAAGAAGCTAGTTTTCTAGAGCCTAACGCGCACACACATCAACAAGAAGAAATAGAATAAGGATTTACAAACTAAGTTTTATGCAATCATAAGCAAACACTAATTAATTTAGCCTAGCATTAAAAAGGAAAGTGAAGAACAACAATTAATCAAACAATAAGACATATTGAAAGATTAATGGGATAAAAAATCTTCACTTGATTAAAACATGGAGCTAGCATTGAAAAGGAAAGTGAAGAACAACAATTAATCAAACAATAAGACATAATGAAAGATTAATGGGATATAAAATCTTCACTTGATTAAAACATGGAGTTAAGGTGGATACAAGAGGGTTTAAGAACCCTAAAACTGATATAAAACGTACTCTAAATATGACTCTCGAGTTCCACACTTAAAACACAAAATTAAGGTTTGTATATATAAGAAAACAATCGCGACGGCGTCGCTTGTAAATTGCGACGCCGTCGCACCACTGAATCTTCTAGGGCTTCTTTGAGTTGGTTAGTCTTGATGCCGTCGCTAGAAATTGCAATGCCGTCTCCACGCACTGTATGCACTTTTTAAACCTTTTCGTGTAAAGTTGCAATCTTGCCCCGTTTCTTCCCAAATTGAGCGCAAGTCACGTGTAATTCCTCCAAATGTTGTCCAAGTGCTAAAAACACAAAAAGAAACGATTAATCACGTATTTTGGGCATGTTTGCATGATTTAGGGGGTTAAATGACCTTGAAAAGTATATAAAATGGCACCTCATCAAATACCCCTACACTTAGGATTTGATTGTCCTCAAGCAAATAAGTTTTTCTACCTAATCAATAGCAATATCGGAGGCATTTAACTTACTCAATAAGGATAATTTACGGCACAACCAATTAGACCTCGTAAATAAAAGCACGCAAATTATATACTAGCACCTCACATAAGTGTTTGAATTCTCTCTGTTGGGAATTAAAGATTCCTTGATGCTGTTTGAATTAAATAAAACAAGAGGGACTAAATCGACATAATGAAGATTCTACAAAAGATGGAAGATTATAGAAGATATGATCAAAGATATGAAGATCATGATTGATATTTAAATGATTTAGTTTCCTTATACTTATGGAAAGCATTAATAAGTATTAAATATGATGAGGAGGTTACAAGGTTTATTATGAAAGCATTATAATGTATTAATGTAGAATACATAGGAAAGCATTAAATGTGTTTTAACCTACTAGGACTCCTTGGACTATAAAAGGAGGTCCTAGGGTGTAGAGAAAAGATATTAATCTCTACACAATCATCATATACACGTTTTACTCATAGTTAGTTATAGCTTTAAGGATGTAAACCCTATCACTATTAAGAGTGATTGTATTAATATATTAAAGCTGCAATGTTTGGTTAATTGTTATTATTCTTCTTAGTATCACAACCTAGTTTTCGCATAGTTTGTGATATTTCCAATCAAAGTTTCTACCATAGTTGTCTTGGATTTATCCAATACAACTAAACCTTATATTAGCTAAGGAGTTAAAGATCTGTTCAGAACGGGATCAACAAGTGGTATCAGAGCTGGTTGAGAAGCTTTGAATAAAAAGAACATATTTTCTACACACAAGATTTGTTTGTCGAAGAAGATATGGCCTACAGCTCAAGTTCTTCAAATGCTAATTCTAAGGTACATACTTGTTCTACTGAATGTGAGCAATCATATGCTAATCTTAAAAAACTATATGATCAACAGAGGGAACAACTTGGTGATGCTAGTATAGATATTCAAGCTTATACACTAGCTTTAAAAAAGGTAGAAGCTCAATTAATCTGTCATCAACAAAATCAACTTGCTTATGAACAAAAGATTAGATTTATGAAAATTGATTTAGATGACGAAACTGATGTGCTCACATATCATAAAAAAATATTAGTAGAAGCTACAAAAGAAAAAGAAGAGTTAAAAACCAATAAAACAGGGAAAAAATTCTTCTAAAGGTTTATAAAACTTGCCTTTTTTTTTTTTTTTTTTTTTTTGAAGTCCCACTTGAAATGCTAATGATAAAGCTAGTCATGGGCATGAAAATGGGGTGCAAAAGAGTCTAAAAGTAAGTGAAACAATTACAGTGTGTCTAAAGTGAAAAAGTATTTCTAAAACTAGGTAAATACAAAAGTGGAAATGCTAAAATTGAACGTTAGATGAGTGAACCCATCATTGAGCAATGGGGAATCTGACAGTGAAGATGATGAGATTGTGGTAAACCTAAGAAGTTACAAAAAATTCAAACCTAGTTTTTTTTTTTTTGAAAAGATTGAATCTGTAACGCTAGGAATGAAACTGGGTAGACAAGCAGAAACTCAAGGAAAACATCTAAAAGGTCCTAGAGGTTATAAAAGAAACTGGAATGGTATGATAACTCAGAAATTAGGTGATAATTTTGAGTTTAAAAATAAGACATGCTATGTATGTGGAAGTTTTGATCACCTGCACTATACCTGTAAACACAAGAGATAGCTAAATAATCAAAAACAGGTAAAACCATGTGAACAACCAAGAGGGTCATCACCAGAACTTTGGTATACTTTCTCACCCTAATCCAAAAGGCAACATAGTTCCACAAGCAGTATTAACAAAATCTGGTCTAGTATCACTTAATACTGTCAGATCAGTTAATACTACTTAACCCAGAAAAATAATGAATGATGATATGCCAACAACATACTCTTATTATAAAGCATATTCATATGTTAAAAGACCCTTTAACAAGAAAACAGTAAATTACAACAGATATTTCAACAAAAGAGTTAATACTATTAAGGGTATAAGGGTTAATACTGCTAGGCCAAAAGCAGAGGTTAACATTGCTAAGGCCTTAGCTAGCTAGGTTTAGAAACCAAAACATGAAGAATTAGCACATGTTTCCAAATCCAATAGTGCATCAAAGACCTTGACAAGATATAATTATGTTGATGCACTAGGTAGATTCTAGCGTTTGGCTTGGACTTCAAAAGAAACAATTCTCTTTATTCAGGGCAATCCCATAATTGGAGTGTGATGATTATGAATTGCTTATGGTTTGTATTTTTTTGTGTTTTTGGACTAACTTTTTTGCATGAAAAAAAAAAAAAAAAAAAAAAAAAAAAAAAAAAAAAAAAAAAAAAAAAAAAAAAAAAAAAAAAAAAAAATTGAAGTTGCTGTGTGTTACTAGATTAATTTTGGTTGCTGAATTGTCCATTCTAAAGTTGCTGTTGGGATTCCCATTAAAGTTTACTACTCAAAGGTTTAGGTTTTGGCTAGATGATGGGTAGATGCAGTAACAAAGAAGGTACAACAACGTCTTGAGTATAAGCAAGGTTTTCGTATATAATTGAAAGATTAGTGACAGTTTAGTAACAGAAAAAGTGTCGCTAAAGAGGGTCGTCTGGATACTTAAAAAAAGGTATCCTTAACAGTGATTATAATGGCTAAAGATCGAGGCGTGAATAAAAAGGTGTTTTTCTGATAAGCACAGGATATAAGGGTTTGGCATTCCAGATACAGCAAAAACATATGGCAGCTTGTAAAGAAGTAAGGTTTCAAGTAGTAAGCCATGTGTTAATACTGCTCGTATAATATGTTGATGCTGCTATTTGATTTTGGTATTGATCTGTTATGGTATACAGATATGATTTTAATGCTGCCATGTAATACTGCTAGTATTTGTGTTAGTGCTGCCAGTTTTAAGGAGAACAGTAGTAACAAGAGTTTGTAAATCTTACCTTAATAGCAGTTAATACAGATAGGTTTATCCTAGTATTAATACTGCTGGATTTATTCAGTTCAACTGCTAGCGACATAAATTTAATACACCAAACATTTGGATTCATTAGTATTGCTACCTTCTAAGTTGGTACTGCCCATAGCTCAAATTGCTTGGTTCACGAGAGTGCACGTACTATCAAGGTATATTATAAAGCCTATATTTTGAAGTTAATACTGCTCAAAGTCTTTAATACTGCTTGGTTTTCTTAGTTAATACTGTTGGGCTCAAAGAAAATGGGCTTAAGGAATTACTACTGTTGAGTTCGAGTTTATGACAGTTTATAGTAGTATTGTTTGCAAAGCAAGGATGCTTCTTATGCTAACTATACTTATGTTGCGTTAGAGTATTAAACGTGGAGTATATGCAACAGATTTAAATGCTCGTTCAGATATTATGGTTAATATTGTTCAAAGAAGGTTAGTACTGTTCGTTGCTTAGGCTAACTTTTATTGTGTAAAAACGGCTCGAATGTGTTTCAACGGTTATGTTGTCCAATATAAAGGTTATACTGCTCGTCATTCGTTAGTACTAATGCTAAGGATGACATAAGGTGATTAGTATTGTTGCTTGTTATATCCAGTTAGAGAGAAAACAGTATTAATAATGATACTACTGCCATATATATTCACATTGTTTCTAGTTGTAATTCAGTGTTTTCTTGTGAACTACTGCTGTTATGGAACACGAATACAAGACTAGATGTTGCTAAACATTCTAAGATAAAGTTTGTAGTGCTAGCTGATTGGAAATGTAGAAAGCCGTTTTATGATAAAAAGTCTATATTGGCTCGTTGCATTTAGTACTGCTATTGGAATCAGTTAATACTGCCAGCGTTTGGCAGAATATCGGATACTGAAGCATTTGGGTCACGGCTGGGTATGGATATCAGATGACACACACGGTTTTTGGTTCTCGGATAGTTTGTTCTATCCCTAGTTATGGATAGTGTTTTGAGAATTGACAGCTTACAAAGGATAGGAAATTTTCCAGGTGTTCGTTTCACTTCAACACAACAAATGGTAATCAATTCACCATGTCTTACGATAAAGATTGGCTATTCCAGTGCAAACGGCATCTGGTAAAGAATTCTCAAATCCGTTGATAGCTGATAGTTTGCTAAAAACTATATGGTAATCAATGCACCATGTTATGGCAATGAAGCATTGACTAGTCCAAAGCAAACGGCTCTTGGTAAAGACTTCTCAAATCCGTTGATGGCTGATAGTTTGCCCAAAACTATATGGTTATCAATTCACCATGTTTTATTATGAAGAATTGGCTATTCCGGGGCAAACGACAACCGGTAAAGAATCATCAAATCCGTTTATGGCTGGTAGTTTGCCAAAAACTATACATTTCTGTGATTCACTTCAAAGTGATGATGATAGTTTTGAACTTATTGAATTGATGATTCTTTGTACCAATTTTCTTACCATGGTTCGTGATTTGGAAAATTTAAAAACCACTCATCTGATAATGAAGAAAGTTTAGGTGAGGATGCATCCAAACAGGGGAGGATTGATGATGCAGATGTAGAGGTTACCTTCATTGATGAGACTTCAAATGATGCTAGAAACAAGAACAACAAGATTTCAAACAGCAATTAGAAGTGAAGAAGTGTTTGGATACATCCTCCTGGTGATCAAGAAGCTTACATTGAAGAAACTTGATGATTAACAAGTGAATATCAAGTTTAGGGGAGGATTGTTGGGAATTAAAGATTCCTTGATGCTGTTTGAATTAAATGAAACAAGAGGGACTAAATCGACATAATGAAGATTCTACAAAAGATGGAAGATTGTAGAAGATATGATCAAAGATATGAAGATCATGATTGATATTCAAATGATTTAGTTTCCTTATACTTATGGAAAGCATTAATAAGTATTAAATATGATGAGGAGGTTACAAGGTTTATTAGGAAAGCATTAAAATGTATTAATGTAGAATACATAGGAAAGTATTAAATGTGTTATAACCTACTAGGACTCCTTGGACTATAAAAGGAGGTCCTAGGGTGTAGAGAAAAGATATTAATCTCTACACAATCATCATATACACGTTTTACTCATAGTTAGTTATAGCTTCAAGGTTGTAAACCCTATCACTATTAAGAGTGATCGTATTAATATATTGAAGCTGCAACGTTTGGTTAATTGTTATTATTCTTCTTAGTATCACAACCTAGTTTCCGCATAGTTTGTGATATTCCCAATCAAAGTTTCTACCATAGTTGTCTTGGATTTATCCAATACAACTAAACCTTATATCAGCTAAGGAGTTAAAGATCTGTTTAGAACGGGATCAACACTCTCTTTCTCTTAGATGTATAATGAATTATAATAATATGAGAAACACAAAATTAACACTCATTACCTGGAATAACATATAAATTACCATAAGCTTGATAAAAGATCAAACATCCACCCCATATGCGTAAGCACCTAGGAATTACTATCAAAGAGGTCTTTAAAGGGTTGTGATGTATGGGTGTAAGTTAAATGGAAACGGAAATGGATGGAAAATATTTGGGTGAATTTGGGGTGAATTTGGGGTGGATTTGGGTGGTGGTGAGTTAACTATCTTCAAGAATACACGCGAAGGCGTTGCTAAGCCAAGACTCGACCACACTAGGACAAAGATATACAAACTCTACATCAAACTCTTTATTTTCTTTTCTTTGACTCTTTTTTGACATATAAACATAAACATAAGCAAAATGGCAGCCCGTACATTTTTTTTCACTTTTATATATTTTTTTTGACTTTTTCTTTCTTTTTCTCTTTTTTCTCTTTTTTGTACACTTTTGCTCTGCCATCTGCTTGAACATAAATAATACATGACTTGGGGTTTATAATTGCACCCCTACACTTGAGTTTTTGATGCTCAATACATAAACTAACTAATGACCCTAATTAGAAGGATTAACAAACATGGAGTGTAATAAGCTCGTATAGGGGTAATACTTTGACTTCTTCCCTATTTCTTTATAAATAAAAACTACTATGAATCCCAATCGTCCTAAAACTGTATACACTAATAAAAGACTCAACTTAAAAACTATGTACTCAAGCAAACAATCAACTAGGGTTTACAATGTGATAACAATAATGTACTAAAAATAAGTACATACAAGGAAGGCTAACGCGATTTGGGTGTAACAATTGGTGTGGGTGTAAACAATGCTCTTCATTAACAATCCAGAATCCACTAGAAAATTACGAGAACCACGAAAAGGATAGGCTCAGAGGGGTGTACTAGGGGTATCTTGTACTAAAAATGAGTGCATAGCAAGGGTGTGGGGATAGTTATATGATCGAAGTGACCATTATAACAAATACAGGTTTAAAACACGGGTTTATCCTAGTGCCTCTTATCATTTAGCAAATCCTAATTACACGAATGCGATCTCACTAGCGGTCTCGGGATGCATCATAAAACAAGTTCTAGAATTCAATATACTACCAATACACTCTCATAATTTTAACTGATACCAATGCTCCAGAAAAGGCGACAAAACCACACATGCTCGATCAAATCCATGAACGAGACACATGCGATTTCTCAAATCCTTGGCGAACCTCACATTTTTTGGATGGAATTTTTGAGTGGTAGGGTTTTTGGGCTAGTCATATAACTCCTATACATGAGATGCTATTAATACTAAGTTTTCATCGGTATGTGCCATAAAAAATTTAACTTTGGGTCAAAATTACCGTATACGCTATGTTTTAGTATATTACTCATCTTTTTAAGGACAAAGCAAATGCAATTGAAGGAATAGTTAATAAGGCTTTATCTCCCCCATACACTTATTTTGAACATTGTCCCCAATGTTCTACAAGTACCCAAAAAATGAATAAAGGGAAAGAGAAAAAGTAAAAGAAACTAGTACTCCCCTGTTTTTGCTCAATATTAGAGAAGAAACAAGATAAACATGTTAGATCGTCATCCAAGAATCGTCCATGCAAAAATTCTAAGAACTTTTGGGCTTCTCCTTATTAAATATAACATGCAAATCAAAGATAAGAAACAACTACACCACGCGTAAAATTTGACGGGATAATGATATATAACCCAAATAATTATGATATAAATTCCTAAGAAGGCAATAAAGATAGGATAGATGTACTAATGTAATCGTGGTTTTCTACAGGAGTTAGGAAAATTACAAATTCTAGAAATTATACAAAATTAATTTTCAAAAATTCAAAAAAAATACGAAATTTACTGTAGTTGGAGACGTGACGCCTTCAGGAAAAATCCTAATGTCGTCTCCAGACTCTGTAAATAAAAAAAATTGTTTCTTGGAAAAATTTCTGCACGCATATCCTATTAGTTATTTCTTGTAAAAATTACTGCATAAACCACAAGAATATTAGTATGATCATATGACTCGAAACATGACACAAGACGCGAATCAATCTAAACTATTTATTTTATATGTTTGAAAAGATTCTTATAAACCGGATATTTTTCTTAACATTCTTTTGATGTAAAATACATGTTGATCACAACTTAAGATCGATTCCTTAGCTTGTATAGGTTAAGTTACTCTGGATAAATCAAAAACAACTATGGTAGAAACTTTGTGAATACTAAAGAGTATGCGAAATCTACTCTTTAATACTTAGAAGAATAAAAATGAAACAGTAAATTGTATGAACAATGATATCACTAAAAAGCTCCAATATTATTATCAATAATACGAGTACTTTGTGTAGTACTAGGGTTTACAACCTTGAAGCTATATATCAAAACGTATGAATGTGTATGAATGTTTTATACATTAAACTTTATACCCTAGGACCTCCTTTTATACACCAATGAGTCCTAATAGGCTTACAATATTTTCCTAAGTTATCATGATCTTCTAAATAAATAACTTATACGTATCTTTTACAAAAATATCTCATACTTATCCCGTAAGTAATCTTGATAAACAATCTTCATCTTAATCCTTTCTCTTGTCTTTATCCTTCTAACAGTAGAAACTCTTCTAGCAGTTGTAATCCTTCAGCAATTGTAAGTAACAGAATTAACTTTTATTCCAGCAGCACTAACTATGTACAAGCAATAGTAACTACTTAGCATATTTTCTTCCTTCTTCATCAGCAGTACTAAATTACATTAGCAGTACTAACTTGATGCTAATAGTTGTAACTTTACTCAAGCAGTACTAATCATACACTAGCAGTACTAAGTTACACTAACAGTAGTAACTTTTATACTAGCAGTATTAACTACTTAGTAGTATTTCTTCTAAGTCTTTGAGCAGTCTTAACTTTCATTAGCAGTAGTAATATATACTAGCAGTAGTAACTCTAACCTTAGTAGCAGTTATTTCCAAACAGCATTAAGAAGCTTTTAATCCTAACAATCCTCCCCTAAACTTGATATTCTTCTTCCGAATCTCAAGTTTCTTCATTAAAAGTCTTCACCATTACCAGGAGGATGCATTCAAACACTTTTAGGATTCTTGACCTGTTTTGTCATGAGTTTTAGAAGTTGATAGCACATCTTATTCCAATGGTCAGTTTGAAGCTTCTTGTTAAGCATTTTTGTAATTGTTGCAGGTGTGAGTGGATACTTTTTCTCTACCAGCATAAAGATATGCAGATTCTGAAATCTCACAAAATGTACTCCACTTGAAGAAAATAGCTTCCAAGCAGTCACATTGTAACCTTGTAGATTTCTCCATACTTCACTTTCTACATCATCTTCAAACATCACCTTCAGATCACCCCATAACACTCTTCCATATGCCTCCTTAGGCCTTATATTCCCATGTTTAGCTTTATCCAACTTCCAGAGTGTTTCCAAGTCTTCTTTGTCAATGTTCTAAAGCATCCTAATCATTAATGAATAACTCCTTGAACTTCCATCAGCTTTGATGATTTGAAAGTATCACATCATTCCTTCTTTGATGATTTTCCAGTCAACAATGATTGGGGACTTAGTGGCTAGTGGTATAGCATCAATTGCTACCTCATCATCAGGAACTATCTCCATAAGCTTTTTCATTTCAGCTTCATCATCCATTTCAGCTTCTACATTCTCATCTATCTTTTGTTTCTTTGAATTATCAGACTCAAGTTCTTCTCCTGTTCTCTTAGAACTTCCTTCTGCCTGGCTTTTACTTCCTTTCACAACCTTTGTATCCTTAGGAACAAATGAATCTACCCACTTTATAGTATTGACAAATAACATCTGAATTTCTTCAAAACTTTTGTTCTTCAATTGACTATGCTTGTAATTAGCCATATTTTTCAAATAAGTACACATTTGATTCCTATTTTGGGCTTTGGTTGGTGGTTTTCTTCTGATCCCTTCAGCTTTCAGGTTTGCAAAGTGCTTCTTCCTTTTGTCCATGAGCTCTACAAACAGTTTTGATCTTTCTTCAATGGTCAACTCACCCTGTTCTTCTGCTTGTAGTCTCTGTGCTAACTCATAATCTGCCTCCATCATAGCTTGAGTATTATCCTATGAAATTAAGTTATCCTCTTCTTCTTTTTGTCTTGCCAGCCTTTGCTCTTCTTCTAATTCAGCTTGCAATTCTTCTTGAAGTCTTTGAGCAATTTCTTTATCCACCAAAATTTGATCCTTCTTTTTCAAAGGCTTTTCAGGCTCAACCATTTTTCCCTTGCCTTTGTCTTTAGCCTGTGGAAGTTGTGATGGTTGTGATGTTGTTATTGTAAATTCACTTGGCTCCTTAACTACAACCCCTCTAGCCTTGGGTCTTGTAACAGCAGTTGTAGTTGTTGTAGCAGCAGTTGTAACAGCCTTGGGTTTAGCTGCTTTGATTTCTATTAAGGTCTGAGCCAAAGTCAACTCATCAACAGTTGTTGTTGTAGCACTGACAGTAGTAACTTTAGCAGTACTAATTACCTTTTCAACCTCAACTTCCTCTTCATCAAAAACTCATGTATCAAACATTAAATTATCATCATTTCTCTCCTAAGCCTCATCAACCAAAGTAACCTCTGCATCAGCATCAAGATCAGCAATTTTCCTCCCCTGTTTGGATGCATCCTCCTGAGCACCCAAACCTTCATCTTCAGAGGATTCTATTCTTGCAGTTCTACCAACCTTCCTTAACCTTTTAAGCCCTAGAGTTCTTGACTTATTCCTCCTTTCTAGCTTCTTGACCCTCTCCTTTAATTTAGTAATCTCTGCAGCTTGAGAGGTCTTTGTGTTCTCCAAGTCAAGAACTCTTTGTGACAAGTTGGTACAAAGTTCCATCAATTCATTTAGTTTCAATCTATCCTCACCACTGAGTAGTGGATCATTGGAATGTATAGGTACATGCTCCTCATTGGCAGCCTCATTAGTGATAGGCTCTGTAGAACCACTGGGTTGAGGAACCTCAGTGTCTTTCCTCTGTTTCCTCCTTGGTTGTTTCTTCTGAGGCTGTGATGTAGATGGTTGAATAATAGTAGGTGTGTGTTGAGGATCAGTTGGTATTTCTGAACCCTCACCTAATTCTTCAGGAGCTTGAACCATAATGGTTTGAAATAAAGGGGTAACTCTCCCAGAAAAACCTTTTCCTTCTCTCTTCATATTAGCAAAGGCCTTCTTAGTGTGAGAAGGTGTAACATAAATTTCTTTATGTTTGGTCATTCCTTCAACTTGTTTATCCAGGAATACTTGCACAAACCTTGGATACATTAGAAACTTAACCCCACCCTCCAAGTTTTTCACCATATTATAAAAAATGTACTTGGAAAAGTTAAATTTTTGGTTTGTGGCAAGACAGATGATAGCTGAGGCCATAGTGCTACTAAATTCGTTCCAAGCAGTAGTCTTAGCACTAAGGCATTGCAGAATTGTATGGATAAGAAATTTCCATTGAGGTGAAAAGAAAGCTTTATAGAATGTAAGCTTTTGTGTAAGATTTTCATACCTCATTCTTTCCAGTTTTGCAAAAATGGTAGCATTGGGTAGACATTCAGTACCTTCAGCATCTTTTAATTGAAGAGCTCTTCTCACACTCGTCTCAGTGACGATCACCTTCTTCCCATCTACTAGGGCTTGTATATGCACTTCCCCATTGACAGTCTTTGCCTTGGCAGTAGCCCATAACTGCTTAATGCATGAAGTATAGATGGTGGGATTCACCGTTATCGCATATCTGATAGAATTTGCATTCAAAAAGTCAATAATTCCTTCAAACCCATCACTTTCTTCGGGTTTCTCCAAAAACGCAACCAAATTGTGAGTTTCGAAAAACTTTAGGTTCGACATTATGTTGGGTTTTGATGATGAATGATAAAATTGAGTTAGGGTTTATGATTAGATAGTATATCAAAGTGTAAAATCGATCGAATGAGTGATTGAAACCCTTAATTGAAGTATTTATGAAATCATCCTCAACAGCATTAACTTAAACTGGCAGCATTAACTAAGACTGGCAGTAGTAAGTGTATGCCTGGCAACATTAACTTAACCAGCAGTAGTAAGTTTATGCCTAACAGCATTAACTAACACTGGCAGTAGTAAGTGTATGCCTAACAGCATTAATTTTGAGTCACCAGCATTAACTCTAATTTCGTTCCAAAAAGCATTTCCATCATCAATTTTGATTCTCACAAGCTCTCTTTCTGTTTTTATTCTCACTATATCTCTCAATTATTTTTCTCACTGAATCACTGTCTGTTTGTATGTCACACATCTCTCTTTCTGTTTTTCATTCTCATTAATTCTCTCAATTCTTTTAGCTCACAAAGTCAATCTGTCTGTTTTTATGTCATACATCTCTCTTTTTGTTTTTCATTCTCTCTAATTTCTTTCATTTCTTTTTTTCACCAATTCACTCTATCTATTTTTATTTTCTAGTTTAGCTTAAATTTGTGCTTTTTGAATTGTTCTCTGAGTTAGATGTTTTGATCCTGAAATTTAGTTAGCCTCTAGTGTTTCCTATTCAAATAGCTTGTTAAATCTAGCTTCCTTCCATCATTAGCTTCTAGGAACAGTTTTTGGTTTTGCATTTGAGCTTAAATTGAAGTGTGTGCAAGTGATTTAGTAAAAACAAGCTTTTAAGCTCTCAAAGTACCACTTTCTGTGGTCAGCTTATTCAAACAGCTTTTTAGAGCTTATTTTCTCACTTCAGCTTACACTTCTTTTTATTAAAAGTGCTTAGAATTATGTGCTTAATAGGTTTGAAATTTTGGTTTTGAAAAATAAAAAAAAGGTGCAAAAAGGGTGTTGCTAGATTCGAACCAAGGACCTCACACTCAGAAACCGTACGTCTTACCAGTTTGCTTCAATAGCTCATCCAACCATTACTTGCACAATAAATCTATATTCATTTGCCTAATAACCTTATAAGTTGTCTAAGCTTATTTCACAGCTTATTTGATAAGCTGTGACTTTGGGCTTATTTTTCCTAGGATTCAAATAGTTTAAGCTATTTTTAGTAATTTTTCTAGAATTTTTATATTTCGTTTAGTATTTTTAATCATTTATTTTCATTTAAAACTTTAAAAAATCATAAAAAATAGAAAAATAATCAAAAATATATAAATCTTTTTTAGAAAATTTTCTTTTATCCTAAAGTTCATAGGAAAATTAGTTTTGCTTTCGTAGGGTTTAAATTATAAAATTTCGTTTTCTAAAGAACGGGATTCGTTCTCATTCTCGTATTTTCGTGATTTAACGCTCATTTTAAACCTCCGTTTTGGTTCATAGTTTCTTTAAAAACTACTTTTTTAGTCAAATAGAGTCCATTTAGAAATAAAAAACTCAATTTAGGTTTAATTTTATAAATTTAGGGTTTGTAGCTTCCGTTTAAGGTTCTCGTTTTGCGTTTTTAGTTAAAATTTAAATTCCCGTTGTTTGTTTTCATTCTTAATTGTTATCATTTGCTTATTTTAATTTGTAGAAGTAGAAAATCAAATCAAACTTTGTATCCCATTCAAATCATTGTCCAAGCATCAAACGTGGTCTCAATTTCACAAGTCGTTGGGGAAACGACCCGGGAAATCATACTTCCCGGTTAAGATACGTATTATATTATATATATTTTGAAGAGTTTCCTTTTCACCTTTGTCCTCAAGGGTAAATTGGTAATTTTCCATAGTATTATATATATTATTTTACGTGTGTTAAAATTGACGAATCAATTTTTGGCGCCGCTGCCGGGGATTTGTGATTAAGATTCTTTCGTTTGAAGTTTTTAGATCGTGTTTTGGAGAACCTTTCGTATTGAAAAGTACGTTTTAAAAAAATCAAAAATAAATATATATATATATATATATATATATATATATATATATATATATATATATAAAATAAAAAGTAAAAAAATATTTTTCTTTTCTTTTTGGTATAAGTAGAAGATTAAAAACAAAAATACAAAAATATTTTCTCTTTCAATTTAAAAAATAAACAAAGTTGGTAAAAGAACACCAACAAATAATACCTTCAATTGAGGTATTATCCATTAGTAAGTTCCCAACTCGAATAAAAGATTCAAAAACTTGCCATTTGTGTCATTTACGAGGTACGACTCACCTTAAAAAGTAAAATTTTTAAGAGCTACCGTGAAGTAAGTTTGATTATTTGGTTCAAGTTGTCTATCTCATTGTCCGTTAAAATTAGATTAAAATCCAAAAATAATCTTCTTTTTCTTCTTATCCATTTAATTCTTTTCCTTAACCCTCTAAATTGTTTAATTCTTATGGCGTCACTCGATCATCGTTTTGAGTCCCCTCCCTCGTTAAGGATTGCATGACTTGTGGAGCTTTGTAGACAGCGATTTTGTTGTTCAAAAAGTAGACTTGAAGACAAAATTCTCGTTCCTAAACCTCCTCAGAATTGTGCAACTTGTGGAAACCCGGTTGATGGTTTTTATTGTCGATCTTGTGCTTTTGTGCGAAAATGTTTGAATGAAGGTTGGTATACAATTCATGATGAAAACAAAATTCTAGATACCTCCAAGTCATCCAGAAACAACACTAATGTTGTTAGTACACCTCAAGAGCCATTCGTCTTCAATCAAGACCCCGGTATAAATTTTTCGCAAAGTCCTCTACAAATTAACCATAATTGTTGTTACAAGTATGGTGATTTGTTTGACGGTATCTTTTGTCAACAATGTACTTGCAAGTCTTATGGGAACGGTGCTCATATTGGTTATAATTTCCCACCAAAGTTCCGATTATCTCTAATCCAGAACAATGCAATCAAACCATTGCTGAGCCCCTACAGACTTTGCCAAGTGTTCATCCTACATGCAATTATGAAGATGAGAATTCATTCATTTATGATTCCAAACCTCATTCTTTCAATGTTTCTCCAAGTGTTCTCACCTACCCTCCACAACTCCAGTTTGAGACTTACTTGTGTGAGTTATGTGGAAATAATGTTCATTATTGTTTAAGATTGTCCACCACAGTTCCTGTACGTTGTCTATAAACAGGAGCCTGTTACAATCAAAAACTTTAATGATAATTATTTCCACAAAATGCACAAATTACTTCTCAACAATATCTTGTGTGCAAATAACGGGGGTCCTCCTGAAACATTTCAATGTCAACAATGAATGAAGATTTTTGTGAGCAAATTCTTGCTATGATCCTAATTCTTTTGGTTTTGACCACTACAACCCCCCCCCCCCCCCCCCCCCGTAGTTTCTCGCAATTATCCTCCTAAAAGAGACAAGTAGATAAAATTTGCAACGCTCCATAAATATAAATGGAAGCAATACACGCCATTTTAAGGAGTATGATCATAAACTTCCAAATGGACAAAGTGCAGGCTCTATTACCTTGCGAGGAGAGATTTCTTAAGATTAAGCAGACTATGAAAGAAGAGCAGAATCAACCTGAAGTTTGCAAGAATTGCTTCTTAAACTAATGGATGATTTGCAAAGTCTTAAAGGAAGCCAACAAGAAAAGAAGGAGACGGCAGCTCAAAGTCTTATTCCATATTGGAATTCTTCAATGATTGACGATGAAGAAGCTAGAGATAACTTTTTGAAAGACGTTTGCACCGTCTTAAGGAAGTTTAGTCGTATACCTTTTAGAGTAACACCAAAGGATTATATTAGTAGCCTTGGGAAATGTTTGGCGAAGATTAGAAGATTCTTTGACGGATAATCAAAATCGACAAGAGGATATTCAAGAATTGATGAGTAAAGTCCTTGAAGATGTGCAAAATATCAGTGAAGAGTTTTCAGAATATATTAATTGTCCAAACTGGAATCGTCCGCTTTTCTACTTCGATGATGACGATGATGAGTATACTGTTATATGGAGAAGGCCTAAAGCGATCTCACCCGATGAACCATTCGAAGAGCCCGAAGACCCTCTAATTATAGGGGAAAAAGGAACTTAGCACTATTCCTGAAAAGGATAAATCTAGTGTTGAGGATCTCGACCCAATCCCAAGTGGATCCAAGGATGTCTCTGACGATATTTGTGATAATGATCATTCTGATGCTGAATCTTTTCTTAGTCAAGATATTCTAATCACGTCTTCTAAAATCGATTTTCTTTCCGAGGATTTCGTCGGTGAATTCGCTCCTATTCCACCGGGAATGGATGAAGACGAATTTGATGAAGAAAAAGTTGATCATGATATTTCAAGTGATGACAATTCTTATGAGAACATCGAGTACATTTAAGCATCACCTCTTAATTTGGAGTACGATAGTTTAGAGGAGGAGAATGAAGATCAAGAAGAGAAAGAGTTTGACTTAGAAGATATTTTCAAATCTAAGACGTTATTCTTTGTGAGAAATTATTAAACGTCCATCGTCTTATTACTAATATCGAATATTTGAAAAATAACCCTAGTTTTATTTTGGTGTTTTTCTCCTGATTTTTGTACAAGTCTCCTTTATTCATTTCCTAATCCCGTCCTTGATAGTGTATTACGTTCTTTCAAGAGTCCGATACTTCTCTATCACATTCAGAACTCTTTACCGAATTCGCGAACTTTCAGCAATCATACGAAGAGACCGAGAAGTCGCAGTACCACTAACTCATGCTAATAATTCTTCCGCGGGTGTATGAATCGTTTCTTTTTTTATAATGAGCCGATCAAGGAGGTTTACTAGCTTTGTGAATGTTTCTGATAAATCAAATGATCCCTCTTTTGAACTTCTCCACCCCTGTAGATTTGAATCATTCCACTTTGATCTTGATCCGTCATTTACTCGTCCTCCTCCAGAACCACCAGATGTTGAGATTAGCTTAATTATTGAGACCGATGCACTGTTATAAACAATAATGATGAGCTAATGTAGACGAATGTTTTAACCCAGGGGAGGAGAATTAATGTTGAAGTTGAAATTCCTTCACATTTTTCACTTGGACTTTACTCCCATTTCTCACCTACCCTGTGGCTTCTTCCTCACTTTCCTCACCAAAAATGAGGATACCATTTTTAACCCCAGCATCTCCACTTAGAGCCGGCTGCTTCTCACGTGATGGAACTTTCATAAGCTTTAATTTTGTCCAAACATTAATGAAAGCCCGATTGAGATTTTTTACTTTTTCCATTTACAAGCTCCCAACGACGAATGAATTCAAGGATCGAGTAAAGCTATGTGACTCGGTTACCAAAAACAAAGTGCTTCGTGGGAGGCACCCCATGCTTATCCATTTTCTATTTTTCTTTCTAGTTTCTAATGTGTGTGAAGGAGCTTGTACTCTTCCTTTTCTATGTTTAGTTTATTTGCTTTTGATTGTTTGTAGTGATAAACCCAACTTTCTGGAACACCTCTTCGTGTTCGGTGTTTTGTCTCGGTCCACTCGAGCTTCCTAGCCTTTGTTTTGCAATTATGTTTTTGGGGAAATCCGATATCCTTTCTATCTTCGATTCATTTATCTTTGCATAATAAACGGCTAAAGATTTTTGTGATACTTTCTTCATGCTTGAGTTATGCATTAGACTTTTTGAGTTCTAGTATGGGGTTTTTAAGTCTTATGCTAGGAAACATTGAGGACAATGTTTGATTTTGGTATGGGGTAGTATATCTTCGATATGATCTTACCTACTTTTACCCGTTGTTCTTACGTACCCCGTTTTCCTATAAAAAAATTAAAATTTTTAAGTGTTTTTGTCACAATTTTGACTTTTTTTGCTGGGTAGAATAAGAGTAAATTTTGACCCGATCGAGCGTGTTGAGCTCTAGCTTGTTCCTTAACTTTTAGGCTAAGCGTTCGCGATATTCGCGAAGAACGAAAAATGATAGAGTTAAGTATGAGTAGGATGCTAAACAAGGATTAATTGGAAATCCTAAGAGCTCATGTATGTAACTTGTTACTTTTTCTCCCATAAGCTCTTAACCGGAATAATATACGTGCTGTTTTTAAAGATTAAACTTAAATCAACAATTTTTTTTATGTAATATATAGCAAAAATTTTAGTCTTAGTTCAATCTTATACTTGAATTTTTCAAAAAGAAGTCTTCTCTATATAAAGTAAAAAAA
>BQNB010015235.1:0-53860 GCA_026074375.1 Tanacetum coccineum | reverse complement strand
AGCTATAGTATTTGCTCTCAAAATGTGGAGACATTATTTGTACGGCACGAAGTGCGTTGTGTTTACTGATCACAAGAGTTTGCAACATATCCTAGAGCAGAAAGAGTTGAACATGAGACAACGTGGATGGTTAGAGTTGTTGAGTGATTACGACTGCGAGATACGTTATCATCCGGGAAAAGTAAACATGGTGGCGAATGCCTTGAGCCGAAAGGAACGGCTTAAGCCACTACGAGTTCGAGCTTTATTTTTGATGATTAGTCTGAACCTCCCTGTGCAGATCTTAGAAGCTCAGGTTGAGGCGAGAAAGGAGGAGAATTATGGAACAGAAGATCTGTGTGGTATGATTAAGAAGCTAGAGCAACGTACTGATGGAACATTATGCTTGAATAGGAGAAGTTGGATACCTTGTCAAGGTAACTTAAAAGAGTTGATTATGTATGAATCACATAAGTCAAAATATTTAATTCATCCTAGATTGGACAAGATGTACCAATATTTAAAGAAACTATATTGGTGGCCGAATATGAAAGCAGAAATTGCCACCTATGTCAGTAAATGCTTGACCTGTGCCAAAGTCAAGGCCGAATGCCAAAAACCATCCGGTTTTGTTGGTTCAACTGATCCCAGTGTGGAAGGGGGAAAACAATACTATGGATTTCTTACTAAGATTATCAAAGACATCACCTGTCAATATAGCAAATCTGGGTAATTGTTTGACCGATCTCATAAATTCCGCTCATTTCTTACCTATAAAGGAAACAGACTCAATGGAGAAGTTGACGAGACAATACTTAAAGGAAGTAGTCTCAAGACATGGAGTGTCGGTTTTGATTATTTCTGATCGAGACAGTAAATTTACATCTCATTTCTGGAAGTCGCTGAACAAAGCCCTAGGTACTCAATTGGATATGAGTACGGCTTACCATCCACAGACTGATAGTCAAAGTGAAAGAACCATCGAAACTTTAGAGGACATGCTGCGTGCTTGTGTGATTGATTTTGGGAAAGGATGGGATAGACACCTACCTTTGGTGAAGTTTTCCTACAACAACAGTTATCACACTAGTATCAAAGCTGCACCGTTTGAAGCTCTCTACGGCCGAAAATGTCGATCGCCTATTTGTTGGGCTGAGGTTGGAGACGCTCAGCTCACTGGTCCAGAAGTTGTTCATGAAACAACTGAGAAAATCATTCAGATCAAGAAGCGTATTCAAGCTGCATGAGATAAACAGAAGAGCTACGCCGATAGGAGGCGTAAGCCATTAGAATTTGAGGTTGGAGATAAGGTTATGTTAAAGGTATCGCCATGGAAAGGGGTGATACGTTTCGGTAAACGGGGAAGCTGAACCCTCACTATATTGAACCTTTCAAGATTAGGTTAGTTTTAGGTGTGGTTTTATTGTGGATTAGTTGTGAATGGAGATTAGGCTAGACTAGGCACTATTGTGAAGTTTGGTGTGATTTTTAGAAGCGTTTGTGAAAAAGGTAGTTGCTGATCCGAAATGGTTTTGAGGTTTTGAGTGACTTAGGAATGTTTTCATTAAGCGTAAAAGTAGTTTTTAGAGAGCTTGTTTCGAATAGATAGTTTTTCATATATCGCACACTAAAACTGGACTTAAAACGGCCAAGTTATAGCCAAATAAAACTTGAAACATTTTTAGGCAAAACCATTTTGACATAGTGCTGTTTGGAATATAAAATGAGGTTTTCGGACACTTTTGGACATTTTTGGACTTTCTAAACTTTAACGGGGGAAGAATGTCACACCCTGAAAAATTTCAGGTCAATATTTTAAACTTTTCCTATCATTATTTTTTATTTTTATACGTTACGTTTAAATCCGGCGGTTTACCGGGAAGTTAACCCGCGTAAATCTGAAAAACATCATCGGACGCGTTTTAATTCGGATTTTGATTAGTTTAGATATTATATGAGTTATTTTATCTTTTCTAAGTGCTTCGTATTTTACGATCACTCCCGGTACTTATTTTTACTCTTTAACGTTTAAATTACGTTTTTCGCGTTTTTGACCAAACTGGGAGGGGGGGGGACGAAACCCCGAAACTCGAAATTTTTTTGTGTAAACTTTAGTTATTGTCCATCTCATGTTTATAAGTCAAAAATTTTGTTCACCCTCTTCTCTTTTCATATGTTGGACGCCTAAAACCAAACCAAATGCAACCTTAAGCCTTAAAAAATTTTTAAAAACAAGGCATCTTTCCTTGTCTTATATTCCATGGTGTTGCATGAAAGTGCCATATGATGAAGTCATTCACAATGCACTTTTCCATAAGAAAAACTAGTAACATGTGACCCCTTGATCACATGTCTTCCCATTTGACTAAAAATTTAAAATCAAGACCAAGTGTGGTGAACCAAGACTCAAAAATGAACCGCATGGTCCTTGTGGCTTAGTTTCGGCCGAACAAAGGTGAACACACACCTTTGGTGTGTGTTGGTCACTATATACACAAAACCATGAAACCCTAGACCCCCTCTTATCCTAAAAATACTAAGCATTTCACACTTTAGGTTTCATTCTTTCACAATAGATTCATAAAAAATTTATCTCTTCCCTTCCTATTAGCTCCTTAGCTCACGGCCAACACACACCCCTTTTAGGGTTTCCATATCTTTGATTTATTGCATAATCCAAGCATTCTAGGCTCATTTCTAAGAACATCTAAGGTATTTTGAAGTATTGGTTCTTTGATTTAAGGGTTTTTTCTCAAGATCTAGTAGTTTATTTTTATTTTTTTTTTTCCCACCCCAAGATTGAGGTTGGGTTTTATAGACAATTATTTTGGGGTATAGATCTTGTGAATTCTTTCTCTACTTGTTCTTCATTCTTGGAAGTGTCTGATCTATCTTGTGTTACTTATGGATTTTTATATATGTACAAGACCATACACCATTATGTTATGTTTTCGATTTTTGAAAATTAATTAAACAAGATTTGATAATATTGATGTTACATTGTTTCACTAGATAAATAGTAGTTCTGGTGAGATAGAGTTGAATAGAGTTGCAACAATAGAAATGAAGGGTTAGGTTAGATTTAGGTGTGGTGTTGTTGTGATATAGTTGTGAATGGAGATAGCTAGACAAGCATTAAACTATTGTGAAGATTGGTGAGATTTTTGAAGCTTTTGCTAAAAAAGATGTTGCTTACTCCAAAATTTTTGAGGTTTGGTCAACCTAATAATGTTTTTTTCACTAGGCGTAAAAAGTATTTTATTGAAGATCTTGTTTTAAATAGATAATTTTTTTCAATATTCACAACATTAAAAATCAGAACGATAAAACGGCCAAGTTATAGCCAAATGAAACTTGAAACATTTTTCGGCAAAACCAAATGAATAGTTGCTAATGTGAATAATAAAAAGGGTTTTTGGACACTTTCGAGATATTTTGAGCTTTTAAAACACTAGCGAAACATATAGTAACACATATATATTGATTAGTATCATTTAAAGACGTCATTAATGTATTTTAGGAAAAACGATAAAGTTACTAAAAATAGTAAGTTTGGTAAAAATTTAGCGAAACAGACATAGAAGTTAAGCGATTAAGGCTAGTTACTGCGTTTTGAAAATATAGAAACTTAACAAATATAGGGGACGGTATTAAAATTTTGAAACTAAAAACTTTCCTAAAATCGAAACTTTCTAAAAAAGTGAGAAATTCTGGATAACGCCGTAAACTTAAAAACGGAAAAAACTGATAACGATTTTATTGCGTCACGATTTGATAACCAAACTAAAGCAAACACTTGTGGATGTCTTTTATTGATGAACATATTGTGCAATTCTTGGCATGCTTTCCGTGTTTCTAAGACGCGTTATTATTCTAGGTCGTGCGGCTTGATTTCATATCACCCTTTTACTTGCTGATTATCATTTGCTCATCTTGCCTAAGTGAGTTCATAGCCCCATGTTTTTACTATTTTACTTTACTATTTTAGGGTGAGAAACATTGCTTGTTTTTAAACTATGGACACAGTTACTTTACGTTTTCTTTTCCTGATTACGTGTTGCCTAAGTAGCGAATAGACCACTAATGCCCGAATTATCATGAACCGTCATTGCTCAAACCTACCTACTGTTAAGTAAGCATTAATGATTGTAAAATAGATCTATTGGGAGTAATTATCCCTATCCGGGTAAGTAGCGCTTACTAGATCGGAGTGTCCCGAACGAAGACGGAAATATACCATGACAGATTGTCAATATTTGAATCTTTGGACCAGAATACCTTTAGGGCGAGTAATTCTATTTGGCATATAAAATGCTTCCTTTTAAATTGAGCTTCGGTGTCATGAGCTTAGCGCAAACATAAATGCTTTATGCGAAGTTGTATCTCCTATAACTGTCGCGTGCGTACTGTGAACTTGTGGTCCACTTTTAATATTAAATTCAAACCTATGAATTCACTAACTTTATGTTGACCATTTTAGCATGTTTTTCTTAGATGCTTAGCTATGGATGTCTTTGCTTGCTTATTGTGTTGCCTTGCATATGGAGTTGATTTCAAGAATTGTTATCTACTATTGTTAAACATCTGTCAAACTAAAACCTTTTAATTTGCTATTCCGCATATTTATCTTTGGGCCCTAGATAAAACGAGTTAACTATCTTAATATATGCAACAAAGTTGGATTTTAAACATACCCCTTATAGGTCGTTCTAGTATCATGTGTGATGTGTATTATACGACACGCTCCCGAACGCGTGTTTCCAGCTAGGCCCCGTTTGGGGGTGTGACAGTTTTTCTGCCAGAAATAGTGCAGTATTTATAGACAGGATTTCCAACGGCTAGCTGGCGGTGGTCCCAAATATATTTGGGGGCCGCCATACCTATAAGGGGGCCGCCACTAGACTCCGCTCTTATTTTTGTCTTTTTATGGGGAAGGTTGTATCTGGTATGGAAGCTTTCATTTTGAGGGAAAAATTTGAATTTCAAATTTATGTTTTAAATAAAACTTTTCTTTTAATTAAAAAGTATTTTGTATATTTATTTTTGTGAAAATACTTTTGTAAAAATGTGATGGTTAAAAAAATTATTTTCTTGATCACTAATTATGCTTAATGATTTGTTTGTACATACCTTAAGTGATCACTAATCTTAGAAATAGAATTTTACGATTAATAATTTGTAAACGTTTATTTTTATCGTAAACGTTTTTACATTTTGTTATTATCAAAACATTGAGAGGTCGAAAAATATAAATAACGTTTTTAGACATTATTTGTATTAACAATCTCCCCCTTTTTGATGATGACAAAATATAAACTCATTTTGTATAAAATTAAAGGTTTCAAATTATTAATGAGTTTCATTCCATTTCTCCCCTTTTTTGTCGAATTCAAAAAGGATGATCGTCCGAATTGTTCTAGTTAGAAAGAAGACGACGATATCAAGACTCCCCCTTGATGTATGCTCCCCCTCGTTTGGGGCACCAAGGGATCGATCTTACGAAAATTATTTGCTACAAAACAAAGTTAGAGGTACAAGTGCAAGACAATATATTCCCAACTAGTAGCAATATAGCAATTCATGCAAGTTAAATCATAAAGTAGTTTCATTCATTACTTAAGAAACTCATACAAGAAGCATTGATTGCAATCAAAACTAAATAAGAGATAAGATAAACTATGATGGTATGAATCATTACAAGATAAAGTAGATAAGCATAAATTAATACAAATAATGGCATAGAGACAGACAAGTGGATTCTTGAAATCTAGAAATGCCAAAAGAAAAAGATGGGTTGTTTTATTATTTAGGGAAATTAAAATTCGAGGGAGTGCCTCATTATGGAGATGAGTTTGTATTAATTGAGAAGAAATTAAGTGGAATGGACCAATGATAAGAATTTTAGACGATTAGAGGTCATCTTTCAATATATCAAATAGATTCTCGGGTTCAAGCAACAAAGACAAAACGCCTGAATGAAAGTTTACTTGATCTAAAAAAGGTGGAGGGATACATGGTGAGGTAGGAGGTGAAGGATTTGTGGCTTCAATTGCTTGTTGGAGGTTAATGTCAAGCAGATTTGATAAGTGATGAAGTTCATTGAGGTTTTGAGTTGAGTTTTATGGAGGTGAAGAGGATGAAAAAAAGAGTTAGTAGAGATGGGAGAGGCAGGTGGATTCCCTTTTGGTAAATGAGGAAGGTGGTGAGGGAGAAGGTTATTACTTTGCTCCAAGGTTTCTAGATGGCTTTTTTGGTGTTTTCGTGAGTAAGTCACAAGAGGATTTACTCGATGATGACATGAGGGTTATGGAGAGAAGTGAGAAATTTAAAAGAGAACATTTGAATATGTGTGAGGAGGATGAATAAAATGATGTTGTTAAATAGGGGAATTTTATGTAAAGCATGGTATTTGGAGAGGGAAACATCTAAAAGGTGTTTGGTTTATTTGGGAAAAGTACAGATGTGGCTGGAGTAGATAGGGACAGGGATGCTGAGAAAGAGGAAACAAGTAGAATTTTGTGGCTCCCTCTGTTGGCGGTCCCGTAAACATGTGGCGGTCCCATATATATTTGGGGCCGCCGTGTGTTTTTGGGGGCCATTTTCTGGAGAGTTACGAAATTCTCCATATGTCGCTTTTTTCAGAATAACCTAAAAAAAAGAAGGTTGGAAGGAAGATTGTGGCATTTCCCATCTTTTCAAGAATCACATAAGCTAGCTAAAAATAAATACATGCAATGGATCCAGGTAGAAGTATATAAATGACATAAAAGTCTATAAAATGTCATATAGCAAGCATTAATAATGACTAAGAGAAGTTATACGCGGACTAGAATAACCGAGACGATAGTCAAAGTAATATTACATAGCAATAATAATAGTACGTATGTCTAGCATATTAACGTAGACAAAGAGAAGGAGAAAATTTAGTAAGATGTAGAAATATCTCAAACACATGTCGAGGTATTCGAATCATCACTTGTGACTTCTTCTGAAGATATGGAGATGATTGCTTGAAGATGATAAGAAGAACCAAGGTTCAAGATGTCCAATACAATATATATTAAATTTGTAGGATGATGATAAATTGATGAATTGATCGTATAGACGATTTAGGAACCATTCAATGGCTAAGAGAGTTTGGTTGATTTTTAATATTTTTAACTCGTTTGGTTAGAAAATAAGCAAAGTTAAAGGGAGTACTTGTTATAATGCAATACATCATGTGACATGATGATGCGGGAAGAAAATTGGAGTTATTTTGAATGCCAAAGGTATTTTCTTGAATTATTTCATTCCAAGATCTCATGTCATGACGAATCTCTTCTTTTGAGAATTTTTGTTTGGAAAAAATGGTTTGTCTAGTTGTTGTGATAGATTGAATAATTTCATTTGGTGTTGAAATGTGTGTTTGGTAAGGGGTGTTAGATTCTTGATTAATTCTCAAAGAATCGAGAGATGAATCTTCAAAGTAAGAACACTCTCCTTCACATGGAATAGAGAGAATTAAGGCAAATGACTCGAGTACAAAATTTAAATGTTCATTTTAATGCCAGAATGATAAAAAGATATTTTGATATATTGTCTCCGGTAATTTCTATTGAAGAATAGATAGCAAGCAAAATCTTGGGGCACATCCCTTCATGGAGTTCATACATATTTTTAGTAGTTTGCTAATCTGAAACATGATTTGAAATTACATATTTAGTAGAATCAGAGTATACTAGACGGATACCTTCAATGAATTGTTCTCAACATTCTATAATCGAATGAAGGATTTTAAGTTATTAGAAAATAGTTTTTTTTTCATTTGAGATTGTTTGGAATGTATGATTTGGTGTACCGTAGTTCTTCAACGTCATTTTCACCAAATTAAAGAGTGGACAATTTTAGTAAAGTTTCCCTCATTGAAAGCGATAACACAAGTGTGTGCCAAAATAAGACAAAAGTGAGTAACAATTAACTCGACCAAAAAATCCTAAGATTAACCCAAACGCTCCTTAAATGAATTTTGCTCACCAAACATGTCTAAAAATACATATGAAAATATGTATCTCGAACCTTTGATCATGAGATCATTATGCGTGAACAAAAAAAACACTTTTTTTAAAGTTTGTATTAACAATGCATTATCAACAATTTTTAATATGTTCCTATACCGTGATTGAATTTGAAAAATAAAATAGGGTTTGGTATCGAAATCAATTTTTTTGACAAACTCAGCTAGTTATGTAAATCCTATGTCTAAGGAAATGCATATAAGTTATACAGTATATCCTAATAGTCAAATTGGAACAAAATTGAAATAAAATAGAAAATCCTCAATTTCAATTTTTTGTGTTTCATCGCTGAATCCTAGACACAAATTGAAAGAAAATAGATGGAAATGACTTACAATTGATGATCTTTGTGATGTTAGGAATGATTATTAGTGTTGATTTGATCTTCAATTAGGGTTTTGGTGTTTTGATTTTGAGTTAAATGGTGTTTTAGGATTCGTGTTCGTCGCACAGCTGAAGAAGGGGTATGTATTGGTTTTGAGTTTTAGAAATTTTTTGACAAAAGTGGTTATATTTGATGTCTGACTGTTAGGTGGGTCCCATATCGAATCATGGGTCCGCGAAAATGGTTTTTAGGCCGCCTGAGATATAGGGTCCGCCTGTATTATAATTGTTTAGACTTTTAAATTTTGACAGAATTACTATGGAAGATTGACTAATTAATTTGCATTTCGCGAATTAAAAATATTTAACAAGCTTCGGATGAAGTTGTTAAATTGTCACGACACGGAATGGAATGCGGACTAGAATCGAGACTAGAAGAAAGAGAAGCGGACTAACACGATTTATAGAATTGTGTTTCCATTATCCTAAACCAAGACGTAGATAGTTAAACGATTCATATTTAAGGGGTTTCGTTAGAATGTCGGCGATGTTGTCGACGGACGGCACTTTTTCGATTGAGATATGTCCTTTCTGGACATTATCACGAAGAAAGTGATGACGAATTTTGATATTTTGGTTTGAGAGTGTTGCATCGGGTTTTTGCTAAGGTCAATCGCGCCTTTATTATCACACATGATCAGGACGTGTTTACCCATCGAGTCCGAACGTCGTAGTCAAATAAGAGCTTGTTTCATCCATATGCTTGTGACTAATGCCTTCCAGGCGCTTACGTTATTCGCTTCGATAGTGGACATAGCAAGAGCGGTTTGTTTTTTCTAGAACCAAACGTCAATCCAACATCCCACGAGACATTAACAAATACCCGCTTAGTGCTCTTCGGGATCCACATAATCTCCTGCATTGATCTAGTCGGCATGCAATAAATGTTTCTATGCCGGTCCCCTTAGATACCATAATCCTAAGTGCGTAGTGCCTTTAATGTATCGGAAGATAGCATAACCTGCTATCAAGTGAGAGGTTTAGGAGCCACTTGGAAGCGGGGCACAAAAGCAACACTAAACATGATATCAGCCTAAATGTCTCATTAATAGTTAAACTACCTATCCATGCCTTCGATACTTTGGTACTATCTACAACTCACACTCTTTATCTTTCTTAAGTTTAGTAATCAGAGGACAATGGGGTTTTCATAGGTTTTATTGGGGTTTGTTGGTTTATATTCTTCTAAGGCCAAATTTCTTGAGCATTTCTTTAATATAATATATTGATTAAAGAACATAATACCATCTTCCATATGTTTTTATTTAAAATCCAAGGAAGAAGTTAAGTTCACCCATCAGCTCATCTCGAACTCGTCATGCATGAATTTGGAAATTTTCATCACACATTGCTTGACAAGAATGTCCGATCGAATAAAATGTGTAGACAAAAATTTGAATGATGATGAGGGCTTGAACTTTTCTTCTTGGATAAAAAGGTGAGTTATCTACCATTCCCCTTTTTGTATCATGTTATAATAAGAAAGGCTTTTAATCTATCCCATGACAAAGCTTTGGGGGTGCTTGTTAAAGACCGGTGATAAAAGCTTCCTTAAGTTATAAAACATAACCGATATTTTCCAAAGTCAATGAATACTAGAGGTAGTGCTAACTATACCTCCACATGATAAAACCGTTTAGGAATCACTTTTTACATCCATTTGGAATAGGCTTAAAATTCTAAAGCACAAGCATAAGCTAATTGTAATCTAATAGACTCAAGTCAAGCAACTTAGTCAAAGTTTTTCATCATAATCGACTGCCTCTTGTTTGATTATAGCCTTAGCAACAACCTACCTTATTTTGAGAAACATAACCGTTCACTGACTAACATGGTTTCTAGAACACCCACTTATTCCTATGATTGTTAATCATTGGCCTTATGTTGTCGAACTAACTCCAAACGTCGTTAGCAATGAAATGATTAAATTCTTCTGCATGGCGACTAACTAACTATCATACTGATTAAGGCATCATTCACATTCTTGGTTCTAAGTTGATAATAAAACAAAATAAGTTTACTTTGGGTTTTGGGCCTGTGATCTAGGGTACTTTGGTTAAGGTATCCTATTGACATTTTCCTAATGGATGGATCCAATACTCCTTAATATTAGACTAATTCCGTCATCTCTAAAGTTCATCCTCAATGTCCATTTTCAAAGTTTTTTTTATTTTCGGTAACCTTAATGATTATCAACTTCATCTAAGACATCAATCCCAAGTTGGATTTCCTTAGAGGGAGGAGGAGTTCATCGAATTTCACGTAGAAGTGATTCTTTGACTTTCCCAGTATTTTTATTAGGATGATGAAGAGCCTTACAATTTTGGGAGTACCTAAAACAGACACATTCGTATACCTTAGGGTCAAACTTGGTAAGGTTGTCTTTAGTGTTTAAAATGAAGCACTAGCTTCCAAACACTTCAAACGTAATCAAGAGTATTGTTTCCTACCATCTCATGAGTTTCGAAGGTGTTTTTCCTAGGAATGCTCTAATTAGGATTCGTAAGAATGTATGTTTCATTAATCTACTCGTTACACTAAAACTTATATGGTAACGATTTGGCTCATTTCAACATATTCCTACTCATTTCTTGAAAGTGTCCTATTTTTCTTTCACACCGCCATTGATTGTGGAGTGTGTGAGCTGAGAAGTTATGTGTAATACCATTTGTATTACAAACTCTCCAAATGCACTCATTATCAAGAATCCTACCGAGGTCGGTCTAATTGACACTAATATACATCCTAATTGGTTTGATTTCTTACAAAATATTCGAATTGATCGATGTGAGGCTTCGTGTCTATCCGTAAGGAATCTAGTCAATAATACCTAGGTTAGGTCATCTACTATAGACTAAGGAGTAGCGGATTTCCTCTGTAACCCTATCGGCGGATAGACCGAGGGAGAACCATAGAAGGTTTTCTAAATCATCTATCGTTAGAGGCACTATATCTAGCTTTGTGACTAGCTGCGCATTTTTCTAATTTGTAAGCATCACAGAAGTGTGATCAAACTTAAGCTTAGTAATTATCTAACAATTCCTTTATATGCTAACAATTGAATGAGATGCATATTGGCGTGACCTAATCTCATATGCCACAACGTGGAGTTTTCATCAATCGTTGCTAGACAAATTTGGTGTTTTGGCTTATTTCCTAATTTCATCACATATAAGCATTTCTTCCTAATACATCTACCTATGACCTTACGCATCCCTTAGTAATTTCACTATCATGTTCCGGAGAGACAAAAGTTACTCTACATTTTTATTTAACAGAATATTTTTTCTATCACATAGCCAATTTAAATCTTAAGTTATCTACATGTTCCTACATAATCTATTTTGAAAGTCATTCGAAATTGTAA
The DNA here is from genome assembly GCA_026074375.1 of Tanacetum coccineum. Taxonomy (NCBI): domain Eukaryota; kingdom Viridiplantae; phylum Streptophyta; class Magnoliopsida; order Asterales; family Asteraceae; genus Tanacetum; species Tanacetum coccineum. Next base: position 42,073 of record BQNB010015235.1, on the reverse strand, counting down.
CAACTGGCAATTTTCGGAATTTTAAATGACAATTTACCCTTTGACTTATCGGTTCCAACTTAGGACATTTTTGACTTTTGATCTTTTATTGTCACCTAAAAACGATACACGCGTACCGTTAATTTTTCCGAAACATATATTAAATAATAAAATCATACTTATTTATTAACATATCTCTCATTTCAAATTTATTTTAACTTATAAGACTTAAAACTAGAATATCTATGTTTAATTCCTAAGTTGACATTAATAAAAACGACCCGCTAAATCACGTTTTCACAACGTCGGACTCTAAAGAAATTTGATGTAAAACAACATTCCGGACAACTTTTCTCATTTTACCCTAAAAAATAAAAAAAAAAAAAAAAAAACCCAAGACCCGAAAACGAGCAAAAAATGACTAAAATACCCTCGCAAAATTTTGAAGACCGCACACAACGCGTACCGACACAAAAATAATTAAATTTATATTTAATTATCACAATTTATTTAATAAAAGTATTTAATAAATTATTTAACATTCTATTGAAAAATGTTTGTTGAAAACGCGAATATTTAAATTAAAGTTTATTTTTTTCGAGCAAAGCTTAACCGTGATACCCAATAATTAACAAACATTTTACATAACTTTATACAGTAACTACTCATTTTTGTGGGAAAAATCATTTGGAACGCAACGGCGCAAGTTTCGTGTTTTGAATCATCCGTTAAGTGGCTTAAACGAGTCCCGGACCATTATTTAACAAAATTTACAATTTAAGTCCCTGTTAAAAATTTACATAATTAACCCTCATCTATTTTGGTCTTGTCACATTCTTTTATAACTTTTGAGTATATATATATATGTAATTAGGTTTACTCATTATAATACAAACCCTAGCCCCCACCCTCTTCCATCCACTCTTTTTCCCGGCCAACATTGGCGCCGTTCGGACCCATGTCTCCGGCCGACCACACCCCACGACAGCCGCCATCCACACCATCCCACACCCAACCCACCACCACCACCACATCCTACACACCACATCATCACCCACCCCGTGCCACCACCTACAGAATCACCTCCATATCATCATAGCCGCCGTCGGCTACCATCTATACCACATCGACCACCACTCCATCATCTCCATGCCACCACTTCCATCCCCACATCACTTCCATCACCATCGTCACCCCCATCTACCACGCACCACCATCCCCGCCACCACCGTTGTACAAGCACAAGGGTGCGTTTGGATTTCTGGTAAAACCACCACAAGGGGCTTTTGGTTTAATAAAAAACCCATCAGGTGCGTGTTGTTTTTCAATGAACTAGGGTGGCGTATGTTTTAATTTTCCCTCAGCCAATGGTGTGTTTTGTTAAAGAGAGCACCAAGGGTGCGTTTGGGTTAAGAGAAACACAATGTTTGATATTAAAAATGACCCAAAGGGTGCGTTCGGTTTTAAAGCACCAAAGGGTGCGTTTGATGTCTCGGTCACCACAAGGGTGCATGTGGTTTATTAAAAACCCACAAAGGGTGTGTTGGTTTAACGGGAATAGCACTAAGGGTGCGTTGGGTTTTTATGGCAGCAGAGGGGGCGTTAGGTTGGTTGCAAAACGGCACTAAGGGTGCGTTGGTTTTGATAAGAGTGCCACAAGGTGCGTTTGGTTTTGATAAAAAACACCAACAGGGTGCGTTTCGTATCGATAATAGCACAAAGGGTGTGTTTGGGTGAGCAGGAAAACCATAAGGGCGTGTTTGGGTGAGCAGGAAAACCATAAGGGCGTGTTTGGGTGAGCAGGAAAACCATAAGGGCGTGTTTGGGTGAGCAGGAAAACCATTAGGGTGCGTTTGGTTTATATGAATCGACTAATCAATATATCGTAAGATTTTATAAATATAAAACCGGATCTAATGGTGGTTTAATGGTTAAATAAATGTGCTATTTATTATTTTGTTTAGTTTCGATATATATTGAAACACGCGTATTTGCAACACGGATTGAATTGAAAAAGGATTAAGTTATATAGTTTTAAGATTGGTTAATTTATAATTATACAATAACCAGATAAACAAACGAGAACTATACTTTTACAAATGAGACAACTATTGTAACTACAACCCGTCAAGAAAACGAAATATATAATTATAAAATATTATTTTATAATTCCCGACTAGAAGATAAAGTCATAACTTTTGTAAAAGCTTTGAAACATCGTTTACATAATTCTCAACTATAAAATGTGCGTTACTTTTATAAACAATGACTCTTTATTAACTTATATGGTGATTTCCGAACACGTGTCGAATTATGTTGTTTTAATTAGTTTCTCACGTTTCTTATATAATACTTGTAAGGTATTATATACTTTTATTTTATTTTCATATATAATACATGTCGCGTATTATATACACTTCGTATTATTCTTTTGATTGTTTGTCTTTGTTATATAATTCATGATATGAATTATATACTTGTTCATTTTTCATATGTAATATATACGGAATATATTACATACTTTGCGTTTACTTTTCGATTTATTTTGTTTAACCAACTTCCAAACTATTACAACTTGGAATCTAAATCAAAAAACCCAAATACATTATCTAACCTAGTGGGTCATAGCGTAAGTATAAACAGCAACATTTCTCGGTCTAGCCGTTTCCGGTTTCGTTGGTGTGTTATGCTTTAATATGTTGCATTCCTGCCAATTCGGGCCACACATCGAGGTGAGTTTATAGCCAATGTTTTACTTGTTTTACATTATTTTTGGGGTGAAGAACATGCTTGTTGGGCAATGGATTACATGGTTGATTACAACTTGTTTACTTACTCATTTACATAGCTCGCTATAGGATACATTACTTGACTTCGTTTTTGAGTCACAATTACATAACTTTACTTTTGAAATATTAACGGATTAGCTTAACGGATAAAAACTGATAACTCAAGTAAAAGCCCGAAGTGTTCTACGGAGAGGGACACGCTGCGATGGGTACATATGTTTTCCATAATGCCGGCGGAGTGTTCTTGAGAGGACACGCTGCGATGGGTACATATGGTTTTCAGTACTGCCCGGGTGTTCTTGGATGGGACACCTATGATGGGTACATAGCGCATCGGTTTCATGAACTTAGAGTGATCGTAATCACTCATTGGGCAATACATGCTTGAAACATTTCGTGATGGTTTTAATTATCATGCATACTTTGAACAATTGCGGTCCAGCTTTCATACGTACAATTTTGTGACTATTATAAGGGTTGAAATGGTCATACACACTTTGCAAATCTTTGGTGCAACATTTATACTTAAACAACCTATGAACTCACCAACTTTATGTTGACCCTTTTAAGCATGTTTTTCTCAGGTAAATTAAATGCTTGGCTTACTTGATGTGCATTTGAGTCTATAGTTGACAAGATTTCATTCATGGATTTCTACTCACATACAAATTATCAAATCTCATTGTATTGCTTTCAAACTTTTCAATGTGATTCAATTATAGGACAAATGTTATACCAATTTCAAGAAAATTAACGAGATTACTTTTCAAACGACACATTTAGAGGTCGTTCTCTTGTATCCTGCGCTGTGTATTATGAAGTAACGCCCCCGGACATATTTCGGCTGCGACATATTTTTGGGGGTGTTACAGATTGGTATCAGAGCACTGGTTATAGAGAACTAGGTTGCATATGTTACCTAGATTATAACCGTTTTCACAAACATTGCATCACATCAAACATTTTTAAAGTTCATACACACTACTTGCTTACTTGCTTACATTACTTGTTACATTAAGTGCTTACATGACATACATATATATAATATATATGCTTGCATCTCTTTTGCGTATATCATATAATTATTTATATAAGAGTTATTTATATAAATATCACAATTACATCTTCTTAAGACATTGTGAGTTGCAACAAATGGTCTTCATTTACACTTCAGACATTGTGATTACCAACAATTGTCCTCATTTTTTACTTCTTAGACATTTTAGTGCACAATGGTCTCACTTCGTTCCCAGACATTATAAGTTAAACAATGGTCTCTAAGAATATTTTTTTTTCATAGCTTTATACAATATCGTATTACACGAAAGCCGTCATAATTTTATTTACATGGAATTATGTATGAATCTAAGTATTACAAGTCTTGTGTGGGCGGGACTTGTAATATGAGGATTGATATGATTAATTACTATGAAACAAAACCCAATCACAGTTCTGTTTTACATGGAGATTGATGTATGAATCTAAGTATAACAAGCTTGTATAGGTGGGACTTTTAATAGGAGGATTGATATGATAATTGCTATGTTGACTCATTCATAGAGACCTTTACTTTAATTACTTTAACCGAGTACTCATTAACTATCTTGAACTCTATGTCGATATTCCCTGATAGTTTTACACCCCGTCTCCAAAGACGAGTTTTAAACACTCGTCCCATAGTCATTAGAGAACCAGCATCAGTATGTCATTCACCACCTTAAAGGTTATGTGAGTACGCGTATTGCATCAGAAATTATTAAGTAGGATGATTTATAATCTCTTTATTTGAATGGATTGGGACGCCTCTTTGTTTAAATAAATAAATTATAAATTACCGAACCATAAGTTTATCAATTCACTATTTACATAAATTGGGACGCTTCTTTATGGAAATAATAAATTATAAATGAGTGGGCTTAATGGTATCACTATATACAGTACGAACTCAGAACCCGATAATCACTAGAAACACAATCGTGTCTTACCACTCAGTAGAATCTTAAGGCCTCACTTGAACTACCTTATCTCATTCTTAAGTTATTACTTTTGCCGTTACAAATCTTTACGATCATGAACTGTTTGTGGAGCTAACACACTTGTGCACACTTGAGCTAATGGAGTTGATTCATCCTCGAACTAACGACTGAGTACCATATTTCGCCGTCTATCGCATAAGCTCTCCCGCGAGCTCATCCCATTTGTTGAACTTTATCCTGGGGATATTGTTTCTCAAAATGTCCTCACTCTCCGCATCCCATCACCGTTTGTTATAAGTTGTTGTTATGGTTGCTGTTGTTGGGTCTTGGAGTGGTCCACTAGTACGAAGACTTAGGTCGCGAACATCCTAGTACTACGCCAAGTAAGTTAATACCTTACATCCTAAGCCTTGTTTGATGTACATCATCAAACATTACAGATATCATAAACGAGACTCCTGTTCCCCCCCTCGGACATTTTAAAACTTGAATACAGACATAACCCAAACGACTATATTTTTCTTCTTTAGGTTTTCACTATTAAGAGACATTCCCTTATAAACAGCGTGTATATCAGTCATAAGACATGTAATGATATTTTCTTGAGATACCTATTTTGATGGATTAAATATCCTGGTCAAACCTAGCCAAATTTTTTGGTATGTTGAGAAGTTTCGAAACATCTAATTTTGCTAACTAAAGTCATCAACGCCATGTTTAAAATCTGGTTATTAAATCTTAAATCTTTTCTTGGTCACACAATCGGTTAACACAAATTAAATCTCGGGACAAGATTTCTTTAAGGGGTAGGTACTGTAACAATCGGCAATTTTCGGAATTGTAAATGACTATTTTACCCTTTGACTTTTCGGGTCCGACTTAACTTTTTGACTTTTGATCTTTTATTGTCACATAAAAACGATTACCGCGTAACCGGTAATTTTTCGGAACATATTTAAATAATAAATCATATTTATTATTACATCTCTCTCATGTGCAAAGTTATTTTTAACTTATTTGACTTGAAAACGAAAAAGATATATGTTATTCCTAAGTTGACTTATCAAAAACGACCCGCTAAATCACGTTTTCACGACTCGGACTCTAAAGCAATTTGATGTAAACGACATTCCGGACAACTTTTTAGTTTTGCCCGAGACCCGAAAACAAGCAGAAAATGAATAAAATACCCTTGCGAAATTTTGAAAACGAAACTACGCGTCTGCCGACATGAAAATATTTAAACTTACATTTAATTACACCATATATTAAATAAGTATATTTAATAAATTATTTATCATATTATTCAGAAAACGTTTGCTAAAAACGCGAATATTCAAGTTAAAGTTTATTATTATTTTTTTTATTTTTCGAGAACAAGCTTAAACAGTGAATACATAATAAAATAATTAACAATTTAAATAAATTTTATAAAACATTTTTAAAATTTAGTCGCGTAAATACTCGTTTTTGTTGAAAAAATCATTCGGAACGCTATGGCGCAAGTTTCGTGTTTTGAATCGTCCATTAAAAGGCTTAAACGAGTCCCGAACCATTAAATAACAAAAGTTACACTTTAGGTACCTGTGGTAATATTTACACATCACCCCTAGACTATCCTAGGCTTGCCACATTTTTTTGAAACTTTCATATATATATATATAGAAAATGATGTAGGGTTTCTCATTTTAACCTAGCCCCCATTTTTTTCTCTCCCATTTTCCGGCGAGATTCCGGCCATCTCCGGCCACCCGACCTCCGACCGCCACCTACAACAACCACCAACCAACACCACACATCTCCCCCTCCACCACGATCATCTCCACCGTCCACCCTCATCATCATCGTCATCTCTACGCACCTCTCCACCAACCACCACGCCACCACCAGGCAGCACGCCACGCTACCACATAGGGGGCGTTGGTTTTCCTTAAACACCAAGAAGTGGCGTTTGTGTCTCGCGTCAAACCACCAAAAGGGTGCGTTTGATTGTTACTAACACCACAAGGGTGCATTGGGTTTGATGAAAACACCACTATAAAGGGGTGCGTTTGGGTGGCAGCCACCACCATAGGGTGCGTTTGGCAGTCACCACCACCACAAGGGTGCGTTTGTTTATATGGTTAACACCATAGGGTGCGTTTGGCAGTCACCACCACTATAGGGTGCATTTGATTGTTCTAAACACCCAAAGGGTACGTTTGGATCTGGGTTTTCAGCCTAAAGGGTGCGTTTGGTTGGCTGTGAAACCGCACAAGGGGCTTTGTTATCTAACTGCAAAAGATTGCGTTTCGGTGGGCATAATTGGCACAGGGTGTTTTGGTTGTCAAAACGCAACAAGGTGCGTTTGGGTTTGGCACAGAATTAGCACAATGGGTGCGTTTGGTTTTGGCAGAAACCACAATGGGGTGCTTTGGTTGGCTGTGTAACATGAATAGGGTGTGTTTTGGTTAGCAAGGAAAACCATAAGGGTGTGTATGGGATACAGGAAAACCAATAAGGTGGTGTTTGGGTTAATCTAAATCGCTAATATCAAATAAGTTAAGTTTTGTAAAATAACAAAATCCGTATTAAAGTGGGTGGTTAAAAAAAAAAATGGTTAAATAAATGTGGCTACTTATTATTTGTTTTCCGTATTCGATCTCGTTTAATATAAAAGTATTATAAATATATATGTAAGTTATATATCTAATATATATAAATATAATATATAATATATATATATAATATATATTATATATATAAAAATGCGTTGTGTTTGCTTGTAAAAACAGCATAGGTGTGTTTTTGGTTAAGCATGCATAAAACCAATAAGGGAGAGTTTGTGGATAGCCAGGCACACCAATAAGGGTGACGTTTGGGTTAATATAAATCGGGCATAATATAAATATGTTAAATTTCAGTTCGGCTTCACATCACAACTTTGGGTTCACGGCGGGTATTACAAGGGTCAAGTTAGCGTTCGTGTTCGTAATTGTTTGATTTAAGTTTCTATCTGTAGGTGTTCCTTTAAAGTTAACTTCAAGAGCGATAATGTGTTAATCATATTCTACTCATAAGTATTCGCGATTTATTATAACTACCGAAACTATAGAAAATAAAAATCACCAATTTATGATCTAGTTGTCTAATAGATGTTGTCGGGTCACGAAATTGATCGTTTTACTCGAAACCTAAAAGTATACAAATGATTTGGTGCAATCACTCGAATCGGAAATGAAACTGAAAGAGTAAAAGAAAGAAACAGGGGAACATTCTTATGCTGCATGAAATGGAAAACAAGAAGACTATTGTTTTTTTTATTATTATTATAGTTTGTGTTTTATGATTTTTCATAAAAGCCCCTAAAGTATTTAAATATCTACAAAAAGAAGTTTAGATATTATATTAATAAAACACTTTAAAAATATATATTGTACGAGTTTAGTCATTCAACTTCAGGTGACGTTGGTTTTATTTCTATGATTTAATATCTTTAATTAAAATGGATAGGAAATGAATCATATTGATGTTACATATCTACCAGCCAATTGAAAAATATATACTTGTTCAAAATTAAGCGTAATTTGTTTATAAATACTATTAAGTTGATGTCATGAACCATACGAGTACCATGTTATAGGAAGCTAATGTAAGTGTCAGTAGGAACAAAATAAGACTAAATAAATATTAACGAGACTTTTTGGGTATTTGAGGAAAGTAACACTGTTGGCCCTTGTCTACTTTGTGCTCTTTAAAACCAGTTTAAATTATAAGTCCATCTATTTTGTCTTTAACGTAATTAAGTGTATAAGATGTACGACTCAAATGCTATAATTTATATAAAACTTTATATAAAAAAAACTTAATTACATTTATTCACGTAATATTTATAAATCCTAAGACGTGACATTATTTTGCTTCTAGGATTTCTCTCGGCATCTCGATGTTTATTCTCGCTATTTATATCACATTGTTTAAAGGTGAGTTTATAGCCCCAAGTTTTACTTGTTTTACATATATTTTTAGGGTGAGAACATGCTTGTTTGCAAATGCATTTACATGGTTGATTACAAATTGGTTTACACACTCATTTACATAGCTCGCTCTGGGATACATTACTTGACTTCATTTTTGGTCACAAATACATACTTTCCTTTTGAAATGATTACGGATTAGCGTAAGCGGATTGAACGGATAACTATAAGAAAAACGCTCGGGTGTTTTGGGAGGGGACACCTGCGAGGGGTACATATTCATTACTGCCCATGTGTTCTTGGAGGGGACACCTGCGAGGGGTACATATTCATTACTGCCCGAGTGTTCTTGGAAGGGACACCTACGAGGGGTACATAGTGCAGCAGTTTCATGAACTTAGAGTAATCGTAATGACTCATTGGGCAATTCATACTTGAAACATTTCATGATGGTTTTAATTATCATGCATACTTTGACTATTGCGGGTTCCAACTTTCATACGTCTGTTTTTGGCAAACTATTATAAGGATTGAAATGGTCATGCATACTTTATAAATCTTTTGATTTCAACGTTTATACTTACAAAAATCTATGAACTCACCAACTTTATGTTGACACTTTTAAGCATGTTTTTCTTAGGTGAATTAGATGCTTGACTTACTTGATGTACATTGGAGTCTAAATTGACAAGATTTCATTCATGGATTTCTACTTACATACAAATGATCAAATCTCGTTGTATTGCTTTCAAGCTTTTCATTGTGATGCAATTATGGGACATATGTTATATCAATTTCAAGAAAATCAACGAGATTACTTTTCAAACGACACATTTAGAGGTCGTTCTCTTGTATCTGGTGTTGTTGTATTATGAAGTAACGCCCCCAGACATATTTTCGCTGCGACACATTTTTGGAGGTGTTACAGATTGGTATCAGAGAACTGGTTATAGAGAACTAGGTTGCATATTTTACCCTAGACTATAACCGTTTTCACAACCATTTTCAAAGTGCATACACACTACTTGCTTACTTGCTTACATTACTTGTTACATTAAGTGCTTACATGACATACGTATATATAATATATATGCATGCACCACTTTTTGGGTATATCGTACGTTTATTTATATAAGAGTTATTTATATAAATACCAGAACATTTCTTAAGACATTGTGAGTTGCACAATGGTCTCATTTTACTTTTTTTTACATTGTGAATTGCACAATGGTCTCATTTTACTTTTTAGACATTGTGGGTTGCACAATGGTCTCACTTCGTTATCAGACATTGTAAGTTAAACAATGGTCTCTAAGAATATTTTTTTTCATAACTTCATACAATATCATATTACACGAAAACCGTCATAATTTTGTTTACATGAAATTATGTATGAATCTAAGAAAGAATTTCGAGAGTGTCGATGTTTCAGATGCAGGCGTGGGTCTTGTTAATATCGACAGAGGTTGTTATATACCCTAGTCCGCTCCCTCATGTCACAAAACCATTCACAGTTCTTGTTATACACGGGTTTATGTTGCCCCCCATGAATCTTTGTATTACCTACTTTTGTATGGGCAGGGGGACTATGTTTATGGAGGATTTGATATGATAATTGCTATGTTGACTCGTTCATAATGACCTTTATCTTATTTACTTTAACCGAGTACTCATTAACTATCTTGTATAAATCTATATGTGATCCTGCACTAATTGTTTTTTCCAAGTCCCCATCTCCGAAGACGAGTTTTAAAAAACACCTCGTCCTATACTTATTAGAGACATGCATCGTTCACATGTCATCCCACCACTTGACAGGTTATTAGAGTAACGCGTACTGCAGCGGAATTTATTATAAGTTAGGATGAATTTATAATCTCTTTTTTGAAAGGATTGGGACGCACTCTTCATTTAAATTTTTATATTGGAAAACCATCACCGAGTCCTTTAGTTTATCCAACTTCGACATTTATTTACTAAATTAGTGATGTTTCTTCTGCTATGCAAATAATTAATTTATTAACTTGACCTGGGCATTATGGTATCCTAATATGACAACCGAGTATGTACCCGAACCCGATAAAATCATCCGGATCCGTTTTATAAAGGTCTTAGAAAAACAACTCGTTGCCTTACCAGCTCAGCTGTAATTTCTTAAGGCTCATTTGGAACTATCCATTCTCTTTATTTAGCTTTTCAGTTTTATTACTTTTATTTCGGTTACATTATTCTTGACAATCAGTTTTCCTGTTTAGTGGAGAGTATAATATCCCCGTCTTGTGCGATCATCACGTTGAGTTAGACTCCGGTGTTGTTCATCCTCGAACCCTACCCCTTAGAGACGATTTATTGTAGTTACCATATCTTCAATTTCGTCTGTATGGCATAAGCTCTCCCAGTTGCTGAGCTTCCAGCCACATTTGTTGAATTTATTCTGGAGAGATATTGTTTCTCGAAAATATCCTCTCTCCTCTTCTCGCACGTCCCTTATCGATCCGTTTGTTTATAGTTTTATTGTTTGTGTATGGTTGCTATTGTTGGGTCCTTTGGTTGTAGTCACGATACGTGTACGCAACTTTTAACTCAATAGGTAATCGCAAACCCCATATTTAATACCATGTCCTGTATTGAACCACATATCTAACGTTATTTTCTAGTGAATATTCATTACTACGAGCAATCCTCCCTAGTACGCGAAGGTCTTCTAGGTCGTCTTATAATTTCTTGGTACTGCAGCTTAGTAAGTTGCAATACTTACTATAATCCCCTGTAGTGCAATGTTGTCGTGGCCGTTATCCTATAACTCCCATTCTGAATTCGTATACCAGATATCCGCAACGAGGACTCCGTCCTTTTTTTTTTGAATACGGAATTTTCAACTTTTGTAAAAGCATGTACTCATCGGCGGTTGACATCTTCTTCTGCGCTCTGTTGTTGCTTTTGCTACTATTTAAGTATGACTTTCTGCTCTTATTACGCGTTTTCCTATCATGGCTTAAGACTCGTGTATATGATTTATGTGTTTTTGATTGTTATCTATTTTGATGGATTAAATATCCTGGTAAACATCTAGCCAAAAGTTTTTTGTTAATATTGAGAAATGTTGAACACATCTAATGGTGACTAACAAAGTTATTCAACGCCCATGTTTAAAAACACCATGGTTATTAAATCTTAAATCTTTGTATGGGTGTCACTATAACGTAGGTTAACAAGAATCAAATCCGGGGGACGGGATTTTTTTAAGTGGTGGTCAACTGTAACAACTGCAATATACACGAAATTTTTTAAAATGGTTGGTGGCCTTACCCTATGACTTTTGGGTCCCCGACTTGACTATTTTGACTTTTGATCATTTTATTGTCCACATAAAAAACGATTAAGCGTAACCGGTAATTTTTTCGGAAGCAAATCTAAATAGATATATACAGCATAATTTATTATTAAATATTTCTCTCCCCATCCCCTCCCGCTGCGCAATTTTTTTTTTCTTAGCTTTGCTTGAAAAGAGAAGAATTATATGTTATTCCTACGATATGATATCTTTATCAAATGACGACCGCCCTGTAAATTATGTTTGTTCAGACGTCTCTGAACTCATAAAGCAATTTTGATGTTGTTTAAAGTACTGACAATACCGGACAACTTCTTGTGTTTTGCCTTGACGTGACCGAGAAGAACAAGCTAGAGGAGAAGGGAGAAAAATGACTGAAATAGCCCTCGCAAACTTTTAGAGAAGAACACGGAGAACTAACGACATACAGACACGGAAATAATTAAATTACTAGACGCTTAATTCTCCCCTTGTTATTAAATACAAAATATTTAATAAATTTTGTTAAATCATTATTCAAAAAGCCGTTTAAGATAAAAAACGCAGATATTTTTAAGTTTTTGCAGTTTCATTTTATGTGACAAAACTTACAGATGATTACACAATGTATTAATCACATAATATTCGCATTTTAATTGTCGTTTTATAAACATCGATTATATGTAAATGAATTCGGGATGTGTAATTACTCGTTTTACATGGGGGAAAATCATTTGGAACAGCACCAATGGCGCAAGTTTAGTGTTTTAAAATCATTCTGTTAAGTAAGCTTATAACGAGTTCGCCGTGATGCAATACTTACAAAAATATGTAACAATTATTTTTGTTCCCTGTGTTAGTATTTACAACATCAACCCTATCTATTTTCACTTTAACTTTTTTAATTATAAATTTTTCTCAGTTTAACATAGAAAGTTCTATTAGGGTTTTCACGCATTTTTAGATTAGGCCTAAAATCCAGTCTCTATATCATTTTTCAGGCAAGGCCACCACCGCTCGGCCGCAGCCGATTTACACGGACACCACTACCAGCCGCCGGCGCGACCTCACCAATGCCGCACCATTACCACCCATCGTTCTCCCCTGCATAATCACCATTCACCTCATAGACATACGTTTTACCCTCAACTCGATCATCTCCCCAACCCATACCCACACCTCGTCACCCAGCCCACACCTCCCTGACCACCGCGTACCTCGCTCAGCCATTGTTCACATATCTCCACGACAGCCACTACCTCATCTCCAAACACTATCAAGAAAATTCACCTTTAATCCCCAGTCCATCCATACTCACCGTCGCTCATTGTCCAACCACTACTGAGCCTACTCTCGCGACCTCCTCGCTCCCCCACTCGCGGAACCCTCTCACATCCACCACCACCACCTCCACCCAGTCACTACAAGCGTGTTTGGTCTAAAATCTTACAGCCACATCGAGTATAGACAAGCAGACAATAGCCCCACCACCCACACCCCCCTACACGCCGCGCACCTGTACACCACAACATCATAAGAACGACGATTTTGATCGTTGTTATTAAATTTATCTGCGAGCTATAGGGTAGATTTGGTTGTTGTGTGTCGCTTTAACTGCCTAATCAATGGTGTGTGCTTTTTGTTGAATTGTCTAGGTAAGCTTAAATCAGCCCATAAGGGGTCGTATATGATTCGAGATTCTGGTTGGTTTAACAATTAGGGTGTTTTTGCTGTTTAAAGTTCTATCAGAGCTTAGGGTTATGTTAGCGTTTGGTTTGGGGCGTTAACATCCCCAAAGGGGTGTTTGTTATGGTTTAAAACAAAACGTTAGGGTTGCGTTATGGTTTTGTCAAGTTGGGGCTGCGCTTTTGGTTGGCTGTCGACAAGTTCAAGCCGAGTTCCGGTAGTTTGGTATTTAGAAGCAGTATAGGGTGTGTTGGTTTTAACCTTAATTTTATTAACTTTTGATCTTCACGATTTTTTTGTAGGATTTATTTGACCATTATATCGCTTGAGGTTTTACTTGCAAACATCTATTTGATTAAGGAGTGTAAAATTGTTAATTTTCGTAAATACGAGTAACGTTGTTTTTTTCGTGAATAGTCCTGCGGAAATTTATAAAAGATTTTATACTAGTGTTTTTCGTTTTTAAAACTTGTTTCCTATTCTTGGAATTTCAAACGAATGACTAATAAACGGAATTATTCAGTTATATGAGTTTCGCTTAAGAGTATTTAAAATTGTGTATTTACGACGATAAACTCGACAACAACACGCCAAAACTACACTTTTACAAATGAGACAACAATTTTTTAGCAAAAACTAAAAAGATGGAAATACGTTATTTTTGAACATTATTATTTTTTAAATTTTACTAAAAGAATAATCCTTATACTTTGGTAAAAAAATTTTTCTTAAAGCACGTCAGAGACTTATTTAATTCATAAATTTTACAAACGTCTTTGTGTTTTACCTATTATACAAGAATCTCCTTTATTCTAAATCCTTATTGGTGATTATCATTCACGTGGTTCGATTTTATAATTCCCGCTTAGACCTAAATTATTTATCACCTAGGTTCTTATGTACTACTACCTTTGTAATGGTTGATGTATTATATTACTACGGACTTATTTCTTTTGGTTGTTTGTCTTTATTATATAATTCACCATATGAATTATATAATGTGTGTCACTTTTTTCAGATGTATTTTATCACAGAATATTATTACATATTTGGTTTGACCCTTCGATTATTATTTTATTTAACCAACAATAAACTCTGTTACAACTGCGAGAATCCAAATCCATTTATTCAACGTGACGACTTTGATTGCTCATTCCATCGGGGAAAACCCAAATTCATGCATCCCTGTATACTAGTGGGGTTATAGCCGTTTAAGTTTATGATAAAACCGCAACTCCTTTAGGTCGAAGCCGTTTCTCCCGGGTTTCACGTTTGTGTTGTGCTTAAATATGTAACACTTCTTTGCCAATCGTTCGATTATCATCGAGTGTGAGTTTTATAGTCCTCCTCTTCAACTTGTTTTACAATTTGATTTACAAATGCTCAGGGAGAAAAGACATGCTACATTACAACTTGTTTAGACATATGTCCATACTTCTTATACTCACTTCAAAACATCGGTTACTTTGATATTTGCATATCATCACATCTTTTCTACTTTATAGATTTGAAGTAATTTTAAAGTTTGTTTATGAATACAATGGTTTTATTTCGTCATATAGGACAGCTGAAGATGTTTTTTTCGGAATATTCAGTCTTCTTGGTTACGTGTTGCCTCATATTATGCTGTCTATTAGAGGACCCGTATCTCCCCTCTTTATGACCTGAAACTATCGGAACTCGATAATTCACGGTTTTTGTTAAGCCGTGAATGTTTTATAAATAGACTCTATTGACGGACTCAATTATCTCTATCCGGGTGCCTTCGTACAAGGCTCAATAACACGGGGGCTCCCGGATAATGCGATATTACCATGTACCAAATCTCATTGGGGTCTTGGTCAGACTCCGATGGTAGGGCAGGTGAATACACATGTGGCTTCTTATTTTATAGCTACACAAATATTAGCTTTGGGATTGTCTTTATTGAGACTTAGAGCATAGTTAGTATACATTTTATGATGATGTTATTGTATTAGTTTACTAGTGTAAGTCTAGTAAAGTGTTGGATAGATGTCTTGAGTGGCTTCCAGACCAACTGTACTGATTTGTTGAATCATTACTGATTACTAAAAATTTTTATTTATACTATGGTGTTGATTTTAAGCTGTTATGTTTTAGACAGAGATTCTTTTTCGGATTTTACATTGTTCAATTATAATCATTTTTGAGCGAACTTTTATATGGATTGAAATGGTCATGCTTACTTTATAATAATCCTTTGATGTTAATCGTTCGTATACTTACTATAAGTATCTCATGAATTTCACCAACTTTATGTTGACACTATTTTAAGCCATGTCTTTCTCTCTAGTGTGAATTAGGTGCTGTGGCTCTCTCACCTTTGATTGTTGATTTGAAGTGACTTATTTGATCAAGATTTCTTTTTTCATGTATTTCGCACTTACATACCAAATGCATCAATTATCTCAATTGTAATTGATTTCAGCTTTTCATTGTGATGTAATTATGGGGACATCAATGTTTATAAATTTCAAGAATAGTTAATACGAGTGGTACTCCCTTTCCATAAGTATAACAATTTGAGACTGGCTTTCGATCGACTCTTGTATCTGGCTGTGTTCCTGTCTTTACATACTGAAGCTAAACACACTTGTCCGGATCATATTGGATTTCTCACTCGCGTGCCACAGTTATTTATTGGGTAGTGCTTACAACAATAAGGCCTTAATCCAAAGCTATCTCCTTGATTCGTCTTTCAACCATAATTGATGCACTCCTTGTGATCTCTCTCCACGTTCGCAGAATCCTTACGTCTTAATCCAAAGTTTCTTAGTAGGTATTGCCATCAGCAGGTCAGGCCTTTTAAAGTTAAGGTGTCAAGGTGATGATTGATCCAGGCTAATTCCTTGCTAGAAGATGGTCAGAGCGAGTTGTGTGCTGATGGCTTGAGAGTTATCAACGCACTTTGGGGTACACGTTGATTAGGCTGAAATTGGAGGTGAGCCGAATGTAGATTGGCTGTTGTATGGAATCAGAGTAAATATACTAGATTTTTCTATCAGTTTCGTTTATTGTTTCCAAAACTTGGACTTAGTAACTTTGTCTTCGGGTTTAGGGTTCTTAGGTAGGATTGGGACTTGTTTTATATCAGCTTTGTGGCCGCATGTCCGGTAATAAATATGAATAGATTTGGACTTTGGATTATATAAAATTTATGACTTAATGTAACTTGTTATAGTGCAAATATTAATACAGCTGAACCCGGTCCCTGAAATAGGGTACGGGAGTCTTTTTTAGCTCCATTTAACAATGACGCTTTAGTGTCTTATAGGCTTCTGTTTCCTCACGCTCTTCCGATCACTGTTGCTCTGGCTTTAAAGTCCGTTTATTTTGTAGTCCAATTATGATGATATCCGTTTACCTGCAAAAGCATGAATTCACAATATAATACCAAACTAAACTGCATTTATATGTTATTATTGATCAACGTATTGGTTTTCTTTTTTAGCTTTTAAATTAGATTAGAACTAAAAGATATGTGTTAAGCACAATTTAGTCAGATAACTGTTTATACAATGTATTTTTCAAGATATTCAGCTTTAAGATATAAGTGAAGAATGTCAAAAAAGTTCAATTACGTATCTACGCATCAAAATAAATTGAGAAATTAAGTAGGCGAACGCCAATAATCATAGTCTTAGGCCTAATAATTAGTAAGTCTCTAATTACATGTAAATCCTACTTATACTAACTTATATCAGTTTTTCATAGAGTGGCTAAAATACTAACATGGGAGTCTTGTTCAAATATAAACAAAATAATGCATAACTTTTATTGTCTGGTATCCTAAACTACAATGGCTCTATTGTTAGTTGCAAAGACTTTCAAATACAAGATTAACATCATTGTAACAGATGGAAATTATGAGATAATCATAACAATAAACTGCTACATAAGAGCATTGAAATGCAACTTACTATATGCATGGTCTTCGTATTTTATCATTTCCAACTTGCTAAAGGGTTCAGATGAATAAAGAGACTTAGGTCAAATGGGAAGAAAGCACTAACATCATGACACCTTTTGTTATGTATGAAGACATTTCTATAGCTTACAGAGGTATATTAATAAGTCAGAACAATATTAGTTATAAATCTATGTATAAATAAAATTAAGAGAGACAAAAGCGTTTGAATTAATAGGCTGGTTACAACGACTCTAGTACTACGTCTTTATGTCTTTATTCCTGCAAGGCTTTGATTTGTTATTGAGATTATTCCCTGGGTTAATTTTGATAAAAAAAGGATGAGAACACAAGATCATTATAAGAGTAACTAAATTAAGCATTATCTGCGATTATTGTTAAAAAGTAAAGTTTAAAAAAACGATCATGGTTCATTGTTGTGATATATTTTATACAAAATAGATGATTGCATCCTAATTATAACCAATTCAGCTTGTGTTCAAATTTAATCACATTTAAAGGATATCGACATAAACGATGAAGATTCGCTTGTGTTTGTATTACACTTATAAATTCTTTTGTATCGGGTTGTTTTTGTTTAAGCTCCCTTTTGGATTATATTGATTGATTCCATGTGTCCTAGATTGTCTAATATATGACAAATAATTAAAATTGGGCCCCTGATTTTAAATACAGTATTCAAATATAGGGATTTGCGAACCATTTGACCAGTTTCTGTCAATGTACTATTTATACAAATGGAACAATTTATAAGTGAAATGGCTTGATATTTGATGCTCTTACTCCCTTACTGATGGACACGTTCAATATCCCAAAACATTCATAGTTAGCGGTTGCCTAATAAAATGGTTTTGACACTTTCATAGCCCATCTTTGTTCCTGTTGCACAAATGACAGTTATGCTCCCAATTTTTCATTTTATATATATATATTTATTATATATATATATATATATATTATATATATATATATATCAAGAGTTCGTGCAGATTATATATGACTTATCTCTACTAAATGTACATATGAGAAAGAACAAACTGTCTTTCATTGGGTTTTTTTGTCTAGTTAGTCAAGGGGGTGTTTGTTTAAGCTAATTTATGACATAATCTTGAGTGAGAGTTGCTGGTATTTTATTTTGTGGAAAATCGCAAGTTCAATTTGAACTTTGGATGCGTAACTTTATCTTTTTTAAGTTAAGTAAATGAAATTACAGATTTAGTTTATTTTTTATTTTTAAATGTTGAAATATTAAGCAAAGTTTAGTTTTGAACTAATTTTAAGTTTCTTTTGAAAGTTATAAGGATATACTAAAGGCATTTTTTCAACTATTACTTGATAAATTTAAACAATACCAAAACCGGCTACTTAGATAAGCGACGACTGTTTAAAAAAATAGATGTAGTTATCTTACATGCTTATTGTTTCTGCTTATTTGCAAGAATGTGTTACGACTGTAGACACTTTCCCTGTAATGACAAAGCAGAAAACGTTACTAATTAGACCGGACCCATCACAAATATATTAGCAGAATTGTGACAATTTATAGAAAAAAGTCACCGTCATTTCATGTTTGCCAACCTTGTTTCCGATAACAGTAGCATAGCAACCACCGTCGATCAAGCACTCCACTGTCCAAGATAAAATTTCCAAATGAATATTTTAAAAAAATCAAA
Organism: Tanacetum coccineum; assembly: GCA_026074375.1. Taxonomy (NCBI): domain Eukaryota; kingdom Viridiplantae; phylum Streptophyta; class Magnoliopsida; order Asterales; family Asteraceae; genus Tanacetum; species Tanacetum coccineum. The sequence goes on along the minus strand of BQNB010015235.1, from coordinate 22,752 downwards.
AGAATCAAATAAATCTCACAACAAACTCAAAACTCACCGTAAAAAGATCTTCAGAAGTTGGCAGCACGGTTCGTTGGTAGGGTTTCGTTGGTGTCGGTCCATTTTTATGGTATCAATAAACCACAGAAGTCAGAATCTCGAATTGAAGGGTGTGTGTTTTTTTCGGGCTGACTCAACGTAAATATAATAGTTTAGGTCGTTTTACTATAATTGTGAACCTTATAACTGATTCAGCCAAGGGTCAGATTGATTAACAATCGAGAAAAGTGTACACATTCGGCGTGGTTGCAAATGGCTGCTTCAATACATTGGATGACTCTTTCCTTCTCTACATATGATCTAACAGGAGACCCATCTATATGTCTGATACGTTGTTCCTACAATACATAACCAAACTCAACCTATTAGCATAAATAATATTAACATAAAAACTAACATAAAACCATGAAAATTATAAACATGATGAGCTTTGGGTCTTTCAATATCAACGTTCCCATGAAAGACGACGTATTACATATATGTTAGAGTACAAATTGTGTGAAACAAAAGTTTAGGGTTGTCAGACCAAAATGAAAGTACAAAAAAAACATTGAAAAAAATGTGATTGACTTTTTATATAAATTGATGATGGTTCGAGATAAATTAAAGATTGAACTTACCGGTAAATAGCGCGCTATTGAGAACTGGAACCGGCAGTTCACCTCAATGCATCCTGCTTTCACAAAAAGTCAAAGGAGTAGGAGTCATGAAAGGCTGAAAGTATGACGAAAATGAAGGTGGTAGCACAGGAGGAAGTCGTGCATAAAATAGTTTAATAAAAGTTCAGATTGTATAGAATTAGAAGAAAATTTAAACACACTTAATAGTAGTATACAAAAACTTCTGTACCTGTTGCTAATTCACCACCACATGTAAAGATAAAAACACACGTTAAAAAAGTAGTATAAACAGTGAAACTTTCTCTGTAACCCTGTTGCTACATGTCACCACCACTATCTTTCCATTACCGACAATATCCAATTACCTTTAACTTATGCCTTGTCAATCTCTGCTGCAAACTACTAATTACCTATTGATTCTCAACTAAACGCCTCTACCGATATCAAAATGTGTTGGTGTCCCATCCATCAGCTAATTCCCCACGACTGGAGTTAACTGCTTTTTGGTTACTTCAAAGTATTGCCTGAGATTCTAGCTTAGAAAAGAAAACCAAACTTAGCGATAACATTGCACGATGTCTGAGCTTAGAAAAATACCAAACGTTAGCGATACATTGCAACTGGAACTATAGAAATTTCAAAACGGCTAATAACATTAAGCCTTAACACAACATCATGTACATTTTTTACCCGAACCATTTTGACCCATCATTTTTTGTCGAAACCGAACCAAACAACTAAACGCACCTACTGAACCTATCTAGTGAACTTTGCATACATCAGGTTGTTTAACAGATTTAATGCTTCATGATTTGTACACAACCACACTTCATACACACATCTAAACACCCTTGTCTCTAAGTCAAATGACACAGTTAACTGACATGTTTCACGCTAAGCCATATAAAGGAATATATTTGGTAAATAGGAAGATGGTTTCTTGAGAAAAACAGTCGCCCCATGGCAACGTTGAACACAATGAACTGATTTTGTGCGCGGGAGAGCTAGATCAGCTGTAACGACTTGAGTTCATTCAAAAGTTACAAAAGACCCGCATTGGCTGCAACCACATTATCGAGCACATTCATGTTCTTAAAAATTTATTGTATCGATTTTTAGTAAAATGCTAAAAGTTTTACAAAATCGGTTTGTCGCATTAACACGGCTATTATAACAGAAATATAAATCAAATACCTATCAGTTACCTTAAATTATTTGATAAAACCATAGTAAGCAACCTTCAAACTCATCTATATTGATTGTCACCGCTGCATAGTAATCGCACTTGTATCTGAACCCATTGTTACGCTGTCGTTTTTTACGTCACGCCAAATATCTGATTGTTGTTGGCAAACACCTGAGTAAATCAAATATGGAAAACATTAGCGGAGAACACTAATAAGCAAGGTATGTAAATGTGCTGGTAAAAATATTCACCTCCACTATTTATAGAACTTGATTCAGAATTTGCTCTAGAAGCCGATGATGCGGCAGTAGCATAAAGCATGTACAATCTCTCACCAACGTATGTGTAATACTAACAAATAAGGATCAGGTTAAGTTTTGCAATGACATTACCAGATGGCCGACATGACTGCAATCACACATTTTGTGTGCCAGCTAAGGCACGGGCCTCGGTACGCTAGACAACGCAAAGAAAAAATTATCATCATTTCCGACTCTTAGACGCATATCTCATTTTTGCATAGCAGGGTTATGAAAAGTATCATAATTCTGGTCGGAAGCATTAAATACATTTAACCCGGCTCTCGGCTAGACCGACTACAAAAGTGTGCGCCACCTGCAAGCTTATTAAGCTTGCCTCGCCACATTATATCGTTTAAACTAAAGCAAGAACTGCTAGATCGAAATCAAAAACCAAGTTTAATCCTCCTTCTGGAACAGCTAGAAAAAAAGGATTAATACGCCCTGGCTACAAATCTGGTAAGTTGCCCCACCAAGATGCATATGGGCCTCAGTAAGCAATGTTCAAGTAAAAGCTAAATGCAGAAAAGTTATATGTGGGCTTATTTTGCAGATTACGACCCTATCATTGTCGTCACACACCCATCATTGTCGTCACACGCCATGTATAGCGGCAACGAAAGGATCGGTGGCATCGAATAAGAATAGGTCGAAAGTCCAAGCAACCATAATTCTTAGTATTAAGCAGAAACAACAACAATCCCAACATCAATATTAGCTGTTATTTTTAAACTATACCAAACAAACGCCATGGCTGCAACCATAATACAGTTTTGATCGGCTCGCCAAGGTGCGTATGTCAGTCAAGTATGCTCTCAAAAAGTATAAGCTACCATAAGGTAACTCGGTTAACCCTTAAAATAAGGAGAGCCATCATCACCTACATGAGCCGTATAAATACCATCAAAGCAAACCAACCAAAAACACAATTTTTAAATCACCTACATAAGATTTTATATCTATTGATTCACCAAAAACACAATCTTTAAACCCCAAACACAAACTCACTATCTTAATCACCAATAACACAAAATAAATAAAAATCTCACCTAACTATAAACGGCTGCAAACAACAAACCCCAAGCTGGTTATCTACTTCTTGTCAGTTATCTACTTCTTAATTGCCTAAAAATCAAACAAAAAAAACCAGATTTAAATGTTTTTGTCATACCTTATTCTTAAATCAATAGATATAATTCTTGCTTTTCTGTTTTTTTAATCAATATTGCATGTGGGTTTTGAATCAGAGAATAAAAAGAGAGAAAAGAGAGGTATAGCAAGTGAAACGGTGGATGGGAGACTCGGTGGAGAGAGAAGTGAGTTTGTGAGGAGAGAGCAGAGAAAGACACGTATGAGGAGTATTAAATGCAAACGAATCAAACACGGGTCGGGCCAACATTTCAGGCGGATTACGGCGACCGGCTGGTTCCGGCGATGTTTCCGGCGGGTCGACCCGGTCGGAGGAAGAGAACATTAAATGAGCATTTAATAGGCAGTGCTGCCTTTTAATAAAACAAGGTTTTCAACCCGCGCTCCACTGCGTAGCGCGGGTTGAGTTGTTCGTTAAGGACGGATGTTTCATAGTAGTCGTCATGCGTCCTCAGATCAAGCAAGAAAACATATTGCGTTAGATTACAATAGTCCGTGTTTTTAAAAGAGCACTTCTAAAATTCGCGTACAAAAGAGCGTTCCTAACGTTGGTGTAATTCCTGCTGTGGCAAGCACGGTTGTTTGCAGGTTACATGTTTCTTAGGCTGATCGTTTACAAAATGTCGCCACTACATTTTATCTAGCCTGGTCGTTGACAAAAGTATGTATGTGTCATTGCGAAGTTGTGGATCTTTAGTCCTCTATTTTTATTTGGCTGCTGCTTCATTTTTCTGGGTTGTTATTGGTGTGACGTATGTTTCAGCCACTGTGTCTATCGCGTCCTTCGATGGTGTTCCTGCAATGGTTACTGTATTGTTAGTTTGAGGATGAAAGTGCACAAACTAATTATGTTAAAGTTGCATGGTTATTAAGGCATCTAAGTTTGTCGGATTTTTTTGTGTAACTGAATGCTAGTGCAGATTTGAATATCCATATTGCCGAGATTCTAGCTGTCTAATAAACAGTTTATTACGCAAGGGGTTGAATGGGTCGTGGGTTTATATCAAACAGGTCAACGCATCTGATTATATTCACCGGACAACATATTAGTGAAGTCAACCTCATAACCTACTGTTCATATATATATAGCTTAATGTGCATTATCTTATTGTATAACATTTTTTTAATCATAATGTACGCAATTCAAGTAGGTAGAAGTACACATTGATCAGAAATGAAAAGTTGACATTTATATTTTTCTCATGTGTTAACTTTAGACCATAAATGACAAAATTTGAAGCACAATTATTTTAGCAGAGGACATCTGTGTATTACTGAGCACCAAAAAGGTGTGAATTACATGTCACTTTTTTTGTTACGTGTGTTTACATTGCGAGCCGACTAATTCCAGGACGACTATCCTTTTGGATTAAATGTCATTATCTTGTACTAAACTTCAATTCCTATTTGTAACTTTTATTCTAGTTTGTGAGAAATTTAAATGCAACCTATTTCTAGCTTATGAGCATCATTTTCTTGAAAGTAACAACGAAATGAGGAAAACTAACTTTCGAGAGCAGTAAAACATGCTACTCGCGAAACCGCCTGAACAGCACTAATCTACGCCACTTCATCATTCTCCATTAACGTTAACGATAATATACATATATCTGGTATATTTTTACTATGATAACTTTATACATATTTAGTAAAACTATCACTGTTTTAGTTAATATGCTCGATAATTTCATTTACGTTTCTTTTGCACATTCATAAAATGAGGAAGAACTTATTCTTTCTACATTATAAAGAAAAAAAGCCTATTTCTATATATCTGTAATGTGAAATTAGAAAAGTAAAAAAATGAATGTTACCTTTCCTGATTTTCCCCCATAGACAGTTGTGTTCGATATAGAACGATGAAGCCAAACGGCCACATATACACTGCTGAAATCTGCAGCACTAAAGTCAGTACCAAACGCTCCTGCTGCAAAGTGTATAGATAAAAGTTCGGAAACCAAGGTTACCTCAAAAAACTGTCCGCTAGATGATATCTACATATCCTTAAATGGTAACATCAGTAGATTTTGAAATCGTACCTCCAAGATGGAATAATTTGCATGCTCTTAGTCATTCTGATGATTTGATGATTAATCTGCCATGATTGATTTTCAAACCTGTGGCAATGAGAAAATAAAATCAAGGTAAAGGTTAGACGTAACCTGTGCTTGAGTGTGGAAATAGATAATAAAAACATTTTAGAAACCGATCGGGTGAAAATATATGTGTCTGACAAACAATAACAACTCAGAGCAGACGTCACGTGTTATTGGTTTTTATCTTTTCTTTTTTTTCCCACCTTAACTAACAAAATCAATGGGTAGATGATCATTTTGAAAAGTTTATAGTACAGTTTTATATGGTATTAGTAATTATCAGACATAAGATTTTCTTTTTTCAAACTCAATCTTGGTTAATCTATCTCACGTGTCTTGTATAACTAACTGGCTTCAAATGAATTCGATCATGAAAGAATCACAAAGACATCATTAACGATAGAATTATAAACGACCATAAGATGTGTTGGTAATTTTGTATTTACTTTTGACACATATAATGTTTATTGCACTAATGTAACTTAACTTGATATCTAGCACACACGTAGATCAATCAATGTAATTACTTGCCACCTCCAAAGGTTGAATTGGTGAAGAGAGTCATGGTGATTTTCGTCAAGATGATCCGATCTAAAATGAGTCAAAACACACCATCCTTTCGGTATGAGGTACCCCTTTGATCTCCATCTCTTTTATAGCCTTTCTAATCACGCCCATTACTATGTTTCCCGTTCTTAAAGTTTCTTTAATGGCCTGTTTAATTATTGATAGTATAAGTAATCAACATTGTAGCAAGTTGATTATAGAAATCTAGTGAGTCATCATGTTTAACTTACACTTCGTGTAAATGGAAACGATTAGTAATCATCCCAACATAAAGGATCTCTGAGGTCTTCTTTACGTCTTTTCATCTCCAAATTTTCCTCCTGATCATCATCATTAGGTAAACTGGGTAAAAAGATGATGTTTAGCGAGAAATTATGGTAATAAAGTAACAATTATCACAATTCTTAAAAGTTGATCTAATCATGCTTGTTATTTTAATTACTAAGGTCATACACTCATGCACAAAGCTTAGGGAAATGATTGTTTTGGGATTGCTTATTATGTGCTTATCTAGTTAGTTTCGTTTCCGTAGTGTTTAGTTAAATCGTTTATATGCTTATTGCAGCGTAGACAAACACTTAAAAATAAGCTTATTTTTTAAGATCTATAATCGGTTTCAAAAAAGCAATGACAAACACTTCTAAAGATGCAAGTACTATACCTTTAATTAATAAAGGGCTTTAGGAGAATCTGAGAAGTATTTGATAGCCAAAGTTATAATCACGGTACGGAATCCTCCCCAGGAATCATCAAATCAATCATATTATCATATATTAGTTCATCCGTTAGCTTTTCACTCTTGTCATTAAGCAAGACATCAGCCACATCCTTTGAAACTTGTAAAATGGTATCACCATTCAAATTTTGTGTCTTGAATTATTTTAAGGATCAATTTTACCATCTTTTCTTAGACTCTAACGATCGATGAAGTTGAGTTCCATATAACTTACGTGTCGAACCAATTTTACGCATAAATTACAAGCAATCCCAAACACCCCCTTTTATATGCTCCCAAGTACTGATGTTACGCAAACTCGAAATAAAAACTAATCAAAAGGTGTAAAATTAGTACCATGTAATTGTGGCCTCAGGCAGGTCGTGATGCTCTCCAATTCCTCATCCTCCTCACACTTTCCAAGATTCAAAGGAAATCGCAAAACACCCAATTATACACAAATCCAAAAGCAACAACAAAAGTCAGAAAAATTATGGTTATTTAAGAGAGAGGTACTAAACATCTTACTTCCATAGCTCGTCACCACCTAGCCTGGTCCTCTAATCATAACAACCATTTTTCCAAAAGAACATGTACTTCTTGTTTGGTTCTTCGTCGACAACTTGCACAAACAAAAATAATATCATAAGAAACATAACTATATTCAGTAGAAAAGCTGCTGCGAATGGATATCTACAGGTTTTCACGGCTAACTTTTTACACTTCCTATATGTTGTTTGGACATCACCGAACATCAAATTTTCCACTTTGGGTGTCAATTTACGGCTATTATTGGGAAGCTTGCTTTGAACGACCTGTTACATAAAAATCGCTGCATATTTCTTGTTCTCATAAAATTTGTCAGTTTCACATGTTGAGTTGGCGCATATCCAGGTAAGTATAAGACTTATGCAACTAAATGAAATACTTATATCAGACGTTTTCAAGATAAACCTTCAAGTAGAATATTATTACATAGATGAATGCACACAGGGCTTACGCTTTAAATCGGTGTAACTCTTTTGTCGATCACGAGCAGCTTGAATTCTTTGCTTGATCTGAATGATTTTCTCGGTCGCCCCTTGAACTATTTATGGACTAGTGAGTTGACTTCTCCAACCTCGGCCTAACAAACCGGTGAACGACACTTTCTACCGTAAAGTGCTTCAAATGGTGCAGCCTTGATACTAGCGTGATAACTATTGTTATATGAAAACTCAACTAATGGAAAATGGTTAACCCAACCCTTTCTAAAGTCGATCACACAAGCATGCAGCATATCCTCGAGAGTTTGAATAGTCCTCTTGCTTTGTCCATCAGTCTGCTGATGATATGCAGTACTTATATCCAAGCTAGTACCCAAAGCCTTTTGAAGTGGCCTCCAGAAATTTGATGCGAACCTATGGTCACGATCACAAATGATTAAGACAGGTATCCCATGCCTCATGACTACCTCTTTTAGGTACATTCTTGCTAGCTTTTCCATAAGGTTAGTTTCCCTTATTGGTACGAAGATTGCGGATTTAGTATGTCGGTCAACAATCACCCAAATGGTTTCATAACATTGTGACGACTTAGGAAGCTTCGTGATAAAATCTATAGTGATATTATCCCATTTACATTGAGGTATCTCGGGTTACACCAACAAACCCGATGGCCTTTGATGTTCAGCCTTGACCTTAGCACATGTCAAACATTTGCTAACATAGGTGGCGACATCAGCCTTCATATTGGGCCACCAATATAGCTTTTTCATGTCCTGATACATCTTGTCAGAACCCGGATGGATAGAATATTTTGACTTGTGAGACTCGTGCATGATCACAATCCTCAATTCGCCATAACAGGGTAACCAACTCCTTCCATTTAAGCATAGAATTCCATCTGCGCGGGGTTCCAACTTCTCCTTTGGTATATACTTCTTGATCATACCTCCTACGTCTTCATTCTTGATGTTCTCTGGTTTCTGTGCCTCTATTTGAGCTTCCAGAATTTGCTTTGGGAGGTACAAACCAATAGTCATTACTAAGGCTCAAACCCGTAATGGCTTATTCCGTTCTTTACGGCTTAAGGCATCAGCCACTACGTTTGCTTTCCCCGAGTGGTAACGTATTTCACAATCATAATCGCTGAGCAACTCTAACCAATGACGTTGTCTCATGTTCAGCTCATTTTATTCAAGAATGTGTTGTAAACTTTTGTGATCTTTGAACACCGTACACTTGGTTCCACACAGATAGTGTCTCTAGATTTTTAAAGGAAACACTACTGCTCTAAGTTCCAAATCATGAGTCGTATAGTTCTTCTCATGAATCTTCAATTGGCGTGATGTATAAGTAATCACCTTCTCTCTTTGCATCAACACAACACCAAAACCAAACACATACACACAATCCATACAATTTTATTTACCACATATACAAGTGTTCTAGCAACATATCTAAGGTATCAAAATTTCTAATAATTTGGACCGTGCGAGCCCAAAAACAATGTGGCCCATGCAACACATGCCACTATACTTATTTGCCCCTAATTCTAACTACACTGCACAAATCGGAAGCTTTTGACCTGTCATATAGTACTACATAAATGCGTGTTTGGCATTGTTTCTCAAAACCGAAAGTGTTTGGATGTGATTTTAGTTACCATTTTAATGAGGAACATCCCAACGGGGCTAATAAGCACACAATTGAGTATCACATAGCTTGTAAAAGGCAAAAATACCATCACTTTCTACCATAAGACACACAGGTTCAGAAACAATCGTTATGAAAATCAAATTACCTGAAATATGGATAGGCTGCCTAATTACGTACGCCCACGACATCCGAATCCTTAATAAGTGTTTTCCAACCTTCAACCGGATTATACCTATTATATTCAAATCAAATAAAAACTGAGATAATTAGAATTAGGGTTTTGATTAAAAACCGAAAAAGGGTAATTGATTCTTTACTTTTACAAACCCAAAACATACTTAAACTTGCAGCAGAAACAATAACGAATCCCAGACACAATCAGTGCCATCGATGCTGATTTCCTACACACAACAAAAATATTGTATAAATAATCAAAAACCCAAAACATGATGTATTAAAAAACCCCAAAATCACAAATCTTTAATCACAATAAGGTATTTAAAAATTAAAAAAAAAGAATACAACATAAACCAATTGTATTAAGGGTATTGCGTAGAATTAATTGGCGAGAACTGATTTGAGGCTTATACATACCTGGGTTGTTGCTGGGAGACCTCAAGCGAGTGTATTGTATAATCTAGCATTAATCGTGGTGGTTTCTCGGAAAGTTGCTGAATGACGATGTACAGCAGGAGAAGAGGGCTTGTGAGGCGGCAGTTCTGGTCTTAGTGGGAGTGTGTTTTGTGACTGCGTGTGTTATCAAGATGGAGAATACGTGTTTTGATTATACGTGATTAAGACACGTGTCTAAACCCACTATATAACTCAAATTGTAGCTATGGTTATAATGTCTGAGTGAAGCGGCGTGGCGTTATTGCGGTAGCCAGCCTCAAGCTTGTTTGATGCGTGAAGCGTTCGCGTCATTAGCGTTTTTTAAGGCGTGACTTAAGCGGGATTGGCAAAAAAATATTTATTAGAGTGGGTTTAGTTCTAAGCTACGAGAACGAGACTCATCCATGTGAAACAGCAAACCATGCAAGTTGACCATCTCTAGTTTTATTTTATAATTTATATAAAATATACCCGAGTAAATTAATACTGTATTTACAAACAATTTCATGTGCCACCGACAACACCCCCATGCCATAATTTTTGTTTCTTTTAGGAGCTACTACTAATTAATACACGAGTACCGACAAAAGTTCAATATAGACTCAAAATTTAACATAGACCCAAAGTCCTAATGAATCAATCTTGGCTACTCATTTTTTAATAAAAATAATAAAAACTCACTTTCCACTTTTTTTTAAATTAAATATCTCACAAATCGTTAATTGTTACGTGAGACAAAACATATCATCGCGACGAGAATTAAATCATCTTTTTATAGATGGGCACTTCTATATACTTTCGACAAAATTTTTTTCGAATTTTTTTTAGATACGTCTGAAAAAAATCACATGTGATTTGTAGCACAAATCACATATGATTTTATGAAATCAGATGTGATTTTATGAAATCACATGTGATTTGTATCACAAATCACATGTGATTTTATGAAATCAGATGTGATTTTATGAAATCACATGTGATTTGTATCATAACTCACATGTGATTTTTTCAAAAATCAAAAAAAAAGTTCTTCGAAAGTATATCGAAGTGGATGTCTACTGAAAGATAAAAAAATACTCGTCGCAATGATGTATTTTTTGTCGTTTGACGATTTACCGTTTGCAAGATATTTTATTTTAAAAAAAAAAAATGAAAAATGAGTTTTTCTTATTTTGATGAAAAAATGAGTGGCTAAAATCGATTCATTTGGTCTGCTTTATAATTACATAGTAAAAAAAACAAACGAGAAAAAGTCAACAACAGAAGAAACGACCGAACCATTAAGTCAGTTACAAAGTACAAACTGGTTCTGGGATAATAGGGTGGCTGAGATACAAAAAGAATGAAGTTTATGTGTTGTTGACTGAATAGTGCTTCATTAGTTGAGGCTGGACCATTAGTTAAATGGGAAGTGGATGTTATGTCATTTTACAAACAAACTAATGACAAAGAGTAACTCAGTTTTAGATTAAACTGAATGAAGATAAGTGTGGTGTAAATGATGTTCAGTCCTTATAAAGGAACCGAAGACAAAAAGAAATGGTGATGAGATCTATTATAATTAATAAATAATAATTTTAAAGTAAAAGACAATATACCCTCACATTTGACGGTCCAATATTGTCAAACTAACGTTGGACCAAAAAGTACGGTCGACAAAACAGACTGAATCGTTACATATTAAAAACAATTGGACACAAAACCCTTAAACCCGCAAAACCACAAGGACAAAAAATTAGTTAACTAAAAAAACAAACGAGAAAAAGTCAACAGAAGAAACGACCGAACCATTAAGTCAGTTACAAATTACAAACTGGATCTGTTTGGTTTATTTTCCTACCATTGCTGACGTCATCATCATCGACGGTTCCACCCATTATCCGTACAGCCAGTAATCCGGATGATCTTACTAATCTATTTAGTAGATTCAGTTTCAATAACAACGAGCCTTCTGCCATGCATGTTGATCATGGTGGAGAACAACAACCACTCGATCATAACAAAGGTTTGAATGTGAAGGAAAATGAAGAGTTGAAAAAGAATGCTAAGAAAGAGTTAAAGGAGTGTTATAATTTAGATTGATTGAATTGTGCTATTTGTTATGAGCAGTGGACTTTAGATATCTTTATTGTTTTTTTTACAGGGTTCAATAAAATGTCTCGCGAGTGCTGTTGGTAATTATGTTCCACAAAAAACGAAATTATGATGCACAAAATTTTCTAACTTGTTATGTTTTTATGCACAATGAAATTAGGGTTAATTACTTGAAAATGTATCATACTTGCCACTTTTTGTTATTGTGTGTACTGAACTTTGTTATTTCTTATTGTGTGTAGTGAACTTTCAAATTTCGACCTTTGTGTGTATTTGTGACCGTTTTACCCTTACTTTTTTCAAAATTCGAAGGGTAAAATGGTCATTTTACATGGCCAAAATGTGACAAAATACACACAAAGGTCGAAATTTGAAAGTTTGGTACACACAATAAGAAAGAAAAAAAAAGTTCAATACACACAGTAACAAAAAGTGGCAAGTATGATACATTTTCACGCAATTATCCCATGAAATTATGATACATATACTATTATTTTTATTTCAAAGATTGCTAGCTTATTTATGTCGTATAGAATTTTGGGATCTTGTAAAAAATAGGGCCTAAATCCGTTGCTTTAGTTGCTTTATGGTTAAGAATTGAAGGCCCTATACATAGGGTTTAGTGATTATAAATACTCTGGTTTGGTTAGGATTACATGTATGTAACAGTAGCTGCCTAATAACATAAAAGAAACCCTTCATAGTTAATACCTGTGGATGTAGGTTGATCATCCGAGAAAATCTTTGTGTTCTTGTGTGATAATGCATTTATTTCTCATTATTATTTCATTTGCATATAAATATTTGATATGTGTTCAGATATTTCTTATTCCACATTGCCTATGAAGAGAGGAGAACCTGGTTATGTGAGTGTTTGGCCTTGACGAGGCCAGAGCAGGTCGGTTCATATCAATACCCTAGCAAGCAGTTAATCTACTATTTAATTAGTTATGGGGATTAGAGGTTGATAAATGTATTAAGAGTAATAAATGCCATGCCTAATTTAATTCATTTTGGCTAGCTAGTTAAATGAGTAACTAATTATATGTGTCTTGTGTTTACATTTGATTTTGTCATGTACGAGTGTCTTTTAGTTAGACATACTAATTAGAAATGCTAATTGTATCTTTTAATTATTATTTCTATTTCACCTTGCCTCTTCTTTAACAATGAAAGGTATATCTGTCTAGAATCATGATATATACTCCTTGGTTAATAAAATGTGTTAGACAGAAACGATTAAACCTAGGTTTAATGGCAAATTAAAATGTTGTATGCTGTTTAAGTGTAACTCCTAGTTTAGCAAAGTAAATGTAAACTCCTTTTCGGAACGATATATAACTTGCTGATGGTACTTACTATAAGATTTATTCATTAGTCATAGAATTGTGGAGGAGAACATTTTGAAAAATTGTTTGTTATGATGGAATAAATGTTATTGTGATGCATAGTGATAGTGTCTTGGTACAGAGAGGCAGTAGTCTATAGTCTATACAATGTAACGCGAAGTTGTAATATTGTTCTGTTAATTCTTCTGTGTTTTGCATAGGTTAAAAGAAGTCGGCATGTTTTCTTACTATCTTTTTGTTGACGTGTTTTTCTTTCTTTGACCATGACATTGGTTTGTTGCAGCTGTCTTCCTTGTGGACACATATTCGGTTTATCTTGCATCAATAAATGGATTCAGCTCCGCAAAATGCAAGCCAAGGTGATGTTTTGGTCCACATTTTTACTTACATTTTGCATTTTTTTTCTTCCTTCCTTACTGCAAGTGAATACAAGCTTTTAACTTGCGTGCCTTTTATTTTATTTTGTGTAGTGTCCTCAATGCAATGTGAAAATTGGTCCAAGTGGCGTGACAAAGCTTTATGCATCACCGGTTGTTTTGGTGGAGGAGGAAGATCAGCAAAAGGTCACAGTTAATAAATCATGTATTTGTTCTTGGTTTGTTACAAAAAAATTGTTAAACTTATATTCCTTTATGTGGTGCAGAAAGATGAAGTATCGAAGGCTAAAGATCTGAAAAAAGGAGGTAAGTTATTAACTTGATCCATATTTACTCTATTATAGCGAACTCATGTCAATAACATAAAGAGATCTTTTGACAGATTCGATTAGCTGCTTTTTCCTTCATTTTGATGACCCAAATGATGTTTTAAGATGAAATATATCATCAAGGAAACTAGGAATGGCTTATTGTATGTCTTGAAGAATCAACAATCTACTGAATTAATGATGCATAATGCAAAAGGGAGATTCTTTATGTCAATAAGACTAAAATAGGAAGAGATTCTTTCTTGTACATACTTGAAGAATGTTAGAAATACAAAACTGACACAAGTAAGAGAAGATATTAATATGACCACTAAACTTATAATATAATACCCTAAACTATACTAATATATTAAAATAAAAAAATATAACTATATATATGATAATAACATTAGTATTATTAAATCTGACACATTCACATGTTCTTAGTCTGCTACTTACTGACATTTTCTAGATAGCAAAGTCGACAATTATATATATGTAAATGAAAACTAAAGAGTGCATAGCATACTCGTCTTTGGATCGAGTTCTGAACTCACTTCACATAAGCTAATATTGGTTATTGAGTTAGCTACTAATTAAGGTTTTTAGCATGTTTATGTGCCAAAATAATTGGAGTAATGACGCAAAAAAAAGAATCACTTTTGCAGAATTCTAACCTACTCCTGATACAAGAGATTGAGTTCGCTAGGACAGAGTTGCGTCTATTGAAGGTAATTTCTTAAATATACTGAAACTCCATTTTGTAGATTTAATGTCATGATTCAGGTTTTGAAAATTCAATTGTGAATCTTAGTTAATCCATATCACAACAGAGGTCAGGGCGGATCGCCAAGACCCTCCTCTTTGTATGGGAGGTAAGCCATTACGACTACGTAAGCGGAACGGTCTTACACATCCGGTGCCACCAATTCCACCCGCCTCGCGATGAGGAAAGTGTACCTGTGACTGAGAAGGAAAACCGAAGGTTGACAAAGATAAGGTGCTACGAGCTACCAAAGACATCCAAACCTCTGCTGATATCCAAAAATCTCATTATCCTGTGTAAGCCAGGTAGCATGACCAAGGATACAGCAGAGACCACGGAGTTCGGGCAACAAGTGTGGATTTAGGAGAATCTGTTCAAATAGAAAAGGCACGATAGTATAATAGTATACCGTCTCCTTTGCCTCTTAAGGTAGAGCATAAAAGAAGGTGAAAAATGGATATATCAAATACAAAAGGTGGGAAGGGGTTATTGGATTCATTGTGTGTCATTACTTTGAGTAAGGATTTGATCTTAATGCCTAAGGATCAAATAGATGTTTAAAAAGCTTGTTGTTCAAACAAAGAAAAGTTGAATGAAGATGTGGCTAAATATACACTGGTGAATGAAACTTGCTGCGGCAATCATTCTCAAAAAGCTTCCCAAAAAGCTTGGGGATCCCGATAGTTTCTCATCCCGTGTTATTTTAGTGAGCTTAAATGCAAAGCCTTAGCCGACCTAGGTGCCAGTATCAACCTTAAATGCCATCCTCACTTAGACATAAAGTGAAGGAGAGGGAAGTTATGGTAAAGATAACAATTGAGCAGAAGATTTGCGTTCCCCTGCTTTGCAATCTACCCGGAGACCTTAGGAACGATCAAATAGTCTCTTTTGTTTTGCATAAAGGAAAAAAAAAAAAAAAATAACAATAAAATTGCTCGAAGAAATGTCTTGTTCTCTATCCCAGGTGGGGGATTAATTCCCGGCTGAATTTGTTGTAGTAGACTTGAGTGTAATTACCGATACCTTTGATACATTGTAGGCGTTCTTAAACTCGCACGGTCATAATTGATAGTCCATTAGGGAAGAGCTAAGTGATAAGGGATGAGTATAAGAAAGTTATTAAAACCGCGATGTAGTTCAAGACAAAGAGTCAATCCATATGATGGATGTTTAATGATGACCGGTCAAAGTTATGTTTGTGAACCAAAATAATGATATACCTCCTAACATCCACTTATAGTTGAAGAGATTTGAAATCTCTTTTGGGAGATATTATTAGACCCAAAAAAAAAAAAAAAGGATGAAGTTAAGTGGAGATGTTCTTAGACCCAGTCCCTAGAAGAAAAGGCTTGTTTAAATCATGACTTCAAGAAGAGTTATTCATTCCCCTAAAAAAGCTCCATACGTGCTATTTCACCACTATCTCTTCCCCAAACAAGTAAATCTTGAGGACAACTTTCAAATGGGGGGATAGGATCTTAATTTTAGTTCAAAACAAAGATTTCAGACAAAGAAGATCCTCTAATTCCAAATCCCAAGAGAGGTCCAAAATTGAAAAGATGTGATTTTCCTACATCTTTGCATTCTTTGAAGGAAGTAAATGATTCTATGAGGAAGAAATAGACGAGTTTTTTAAAACATGATGAGTCTTTAAACATGGTTTTAAATGATGAATTTAATGATGAGGATGTGATAGAATTTTCGTGGGAAAAAGTGTACTTGAAGATGAAATTTTCTTTCAAATAATGATAAAAAGGTTGAATCTTTTGAAAGAAAAACTAAAGAGGATTTTGAAACAAAAGTTGAACCTGAGAAAAAGAAAGAGTTACAAGTTTTTCATCCCGACATTGAAATACTTAATCATTTTGAGACTACCTCTTATGTCGGGAGTGATTATGTGTTTTATGAGGATTTTAGCCTCGTGGATATAATATTCCCTGTGAACATTCAGGGAAAGGTATTGACGTGCCGGGGGTTTTCTCATTTTGAAAAGGATGTTTTTTAAGTGACAAGAGTACAAAAGATTAGCATCCATCTAAAGCCTTTTGAATCACATGTTTGTGATTTGGACCCTCTCCACCCACCCTTAATGGACTTTCATGTTACCAAAGCATTTTTTGGGTTCATATTTTCTCTCTTGAAAATCTTTTCTAAAAAGTTTTTTGAACCCGGAATCAAAAATGCTACGGTATATTCTTTTCAATTCCTAGTATGGGGAGTTTCCACCTCTTGGAATTTCCTCACCATTGCTATTACCACCATAAAAATCTAGTTATGAGGGAAAGAAGTCAAGCGAAGGGGACTTCTAATAATAAACATGCGCTCGTGGGAGGCACCCCATGCTTATCCTTTTAGTTCTTTTCATTTTTCTTCTATTCTTTGTCTTCCCCAAGGACATAAATCGGCGGCGAGTATAGCTGTAACCCGGATTACCAAAACGCTAACGTTTTAGAGAAGTTGTTTAGCTAGACAATGTAAAAAGAAGTGAGAGGAAGCTTGTTCTTTTCATCTCTTGTTGGTTTGTTGTGATTGTTGTCTAGTTTTATACTCCGGATTTTGGTAGGATTCATGTTCAATTTTGTCGGGAAGGACAAAGCAATGCCCACAGTTATCCCTGGAGAAGGTTTCCAATAATCTCTCATAAATAAGAAATACTCCTTATCCTTGCTTTATCGAACGTAGAACATCTGATTCTTTTTTGGCATGACCATAAGAATTTTGTAAAGATTCCTTTTGACCCTTATTTTTTAAACTTTGTGGGACAAAAATTTCCATTTTAGTTTGGGAAGTTATATTCGTCGATATTTTACTGGCACATCAACGCAACCTTGTTTGAATCTGATTTATAATTTATCCTTTTTGTTGAAAAAAATAAGAAATTTTTAAATTTATGCTTACGAAGAAACTCAAGAAGAAGCTAGTTTGGAAAACACCACTTTTTGGTAGTCAGTTGGCGGGAGAAATAGAGTTAATTTTGAATTTTGGACTTGAACTCGTGTGAAATGGCCTCGCGATTTGCTTTAACCTACCTTTTTAGGGCCAGGAATCTTTCACAAATCTCTATATGCTTTGGATTTTAAAAATAGTGGAAGAACAAGAGATGCTGTAGTTAAATATAAGTGTAATTTTATTTGCTTAAGCAAATAGGTTTATTTGGAAAACCTAACGCTTATATTGAAATAATTGGTTCGTTTTAACTTCCCCCAAGCACCTTAACACACCTAATCAAACTGCTCTTCTTTAATTTAGCTAAGTCAACCAATGTCTTTAGAAAAAGGTCTTACATTGTGAATAGAATTCATTTTAATATGTTAAGTAAGATTTTGGTTTCAAATTTATAAGTTGATTTTCCTAAAGTGAAATTTTCCATTCATCAAAAAAAATAATATAATTATAAAAAGAATGCCAATGAAGCTTCTAATGTCATAAAGCATTACTTCCTTTTCATATTGCCAAGTAGCGAAGCATTCGCAAAAATAGAATAAATAAAAAGCCGTATATGTATACGTTTGATCGTTTTGCGAGTACCATGTCGAGAGAAAGACTCGATAGGGGTCGCAACGTAAGTTTAAAACTATGACATGGAATCAAGGAGTTTGTAGGCATTCATCACGAGGGAGCGAGCTAGTATGAATGCAACTAAGGAGCTTTGGATATCAAGCGTTGTAGGAAAAGTGTTGTCGTCGATAAACCGAACAAACGTAAGCAACCGGAGTGTGCGGGTCGAACTAAGAACACCGGTGTTGATGATGGCGATAACCTATTTGGGAGAAAGAAGCCTAAGTAGAGTAAGTGGTCAACTAAGAACAACATTCCTATTGCAAAAATGAAAATAATTTAGTACATGGAAAATAATAAATTGGTTCAAAAGTTTTCATTTCCCAAATCATTATAAGTTTTTTTTCCAAATCTCTTATAGCTTTGAGTCGAGGTTTATCTAATGTTACTAACATTTAGACTCACAAGCTTATATGTAAAGCTTAGATGGATTTCAACTAAAATATAAATTGATCTTTGGTTGAGTTAAAAAAGTGCACCATCTTAATCATTAATTTATTCCTGGGAGTGAAAAGTCACGAAGTGTGTAAGTATAAGAGCTTATTCATTTGTACTTTTATTGACAATGATCTGTTTAATAGCTTTGTTTTAGTATCTAGTGAAAAGTCCAGGATGACGAATTTTCCTCTTTTGTGCTCTAATTATATCGGGGAGTAGCCTTTTTCAATGAGCCTAGAAAGTGTGAGCCAAATTGTCGCTATTGATGGCCGATTATGTGTTTCCATGAGATGAAATGTTGAGAAAAAGCTAAGTTGATTTTAAAAGGTTGAGTTCTTAAAGGTAGAAAACAAGGGCATTTGGAAACTTTTAGTTTACGAAAGAGGTACACTTGCTACCGCCTGCGAGATGGACACTGCAATCTTTAGTTTGAGGGGAATTTTGATAATATGCTTAATTTAGTATACTTACATGACCTACGGGATTTTGCCAAATAAAACCAAAATAATGCCAAAAGAAATAGAAAAAATTGTGCTTTTGGTTAAATGTGCAGGAAAGGATAAAAGGACACAAAGTAGAGCAAACACAGTCAAAAACAAAAACAAGGACAGCGAAAAGACAAGAAAAAAGTGAAGAAAACAGCAAAGAACAAAGCCGATCAGCCGACACAGGCAAGAAAAGGCAGTCAAAGGTCAAATAAAGACGCCAAGGACCAATATTTGACAAGTCTTCAGAAGTTCAAAAGTCCTAATTGGATTTTTTAAAGATCAAGGGACCAAATTTGCAAATGAGAAATTGATTATTAAAAGAAAAAATGAAAGGACCAAAGTTGCAAAAGAGGAAAAGTGTTTTATAAAGGAAGAAAAAGAAGAAGAAAACAACAAGGACTGATATTGCCAATCTTCCATAGTTTTAAACAGAATTTACGCGCTTTGTAACAACCCGTAACAACCTCCAACTGCAAAACCGT
Organism: Tanacetum coccineum; assembly: GCA_026074375.1. Taxonomy (NCBI): domain Eukaryota; kingdom Viridiplantae; phylum Streptophyta; class Magnoliopsida; order Asterales; family Asteraceae; genus Tanacetum; species Tanacetum coccineum. Next base: position 2,970 of record BQNB010015235.1, on the reverse strand, counting down.
TTTTCCCGCCAAATTTCTACACAAACCCACTTCGCGATTTTTCCACCCCGCTCCTCTATAAACGCCCAAGCTCGTTCATAAACCTTACACACATCACCTCAAACACGTGTCAACACCTCATTGGTGCGAACACCTCACAAAACCCATCCAACGGCCACAAATGAGCTAAAAAGGATCAATGGCTGTGATTAATTGGAAGTTTCAAGAATCTCTCTTCTCTCTTCTTCATTTCTCTATAAATAGAAGGCTTAGGGCTCACTTTTGTGGTTGTTATTTTTGTTTTCAATTTTTAGTTTGTAATTCTTTCAATATTAAGCAATTCACTTTCATTTTTTAGAAAACAGCTTACAGCACTTGTACTTTCTCTTCTACATCTTGTACTTCACAATTCTAGTAATAATAAGTCAGTTTACACGTTTCTTAATCATTTGTTTTCAAGTTTAAGTCGATTTCATCAAATAAGCTCTTAATAAGCTCATTTGAGCTTATTTTTGTTCATAAGCTCAAATATTAGCTGAATTTCTGTTTTAGTGATTCATTAACTCAATTCTTACATTTTACATCAATCATGATTACTTGAGTTCATTTGATCAAGGTTTTGGAAGCTAAAAGAAGAAATAAGCTAATATTAGCTTATTGAGCTTAAAGCTCGGGTTTAGAGGCAAGGTGCCATTTAGGAACACTTAAGCTTCTTCACTTGGATAGCTTAAGTGTGAAGACTCTTCAAATCTCAGGTTTCTTATTCTAAATTTCAATTTAGCTTTTGTAGCTTATTACATTTTGCTTATTACTTAGTTGAGTTAGAGCTTAAACCTGTTTCATTGTGTCTAGTTAGCTTATAGTTTTAATTGTTTTAAGCTGTTTTAGTAAAAAAGTTCATTTAGAATTCATTTACTTTTCAATCTCTAATTGAGTACTAAAAAGCTAGTAGAGAAACTAGCTTATTATCACAAATAAGCCTTAGGTTTCATAGTTTAAATAGCTTTGTTAAGTCAGTCTAAGTATAAGTAGATAAAAGTTTTAAACAACTTCAGTATAAAAATAGATTTTAAGTCTATTTACCTTTGACAGTTTTCACATAAAGGAGTGTTTGGATATATGCTTGTTTGACTCTTTAAGTCAAAAGCATTTTGTCTATTTTTCTTAAATAGCTGAGTTTAGTCATATTAGAAGGTTTTACAAAGGTTTTAGTAATTAGTATGTAGATTTAAAAAGTTTAGAGTTAAAAAACTTAGTTTTTGCACCAGGACAGTTTCTATTTTGTTAGATAGATTTAGAAGGCATTGAGTCAAATTCAATTTAGACCTTATTTTGAGTAAGTGTAAGTTTGGTTGCAAGTAGTGAGTAAGAAAATGAAGTTTTAGTAAAGGATTTTAGCTTGCATTTTTGTTGTTTACCAACTGCATCAGCAAACAGCAGTTCTAACTGCTGTTGCTTTGGATTTTTTTTAAGTCACTTTTAGAATTTGAAAATAGGAAGTAGAACTTAGATCTTAGCATATTAATAGAACTCCATTTACTGAACTTAGATAAGCTTCTAAGTTTCATTTTAAGCTCTTAAGTCTAGCTTATTTTTCTTGAGAAAAGCAGTATAACAGTGCATTAGAGTTAGCTTAACTTTCTTATTTGATCTCTTATTTTGAGTTGGAATTTTTAGAAACTTTTTACTTAGGTTGATTCAAGGTAAGTAGCATAGCTTATTTCCAAAATTCTAGTTTCTAAAGCCAAGTTATAAGCTGTTTAGCTTATTAGTAAAAAGCTTATTTCAGTTTTAAGTCAAAACTTGCATCATTTTAGTCTAATTTTCTTGTTAATCTTGTTAACACCTAGCTAATTTTTGTTTAGAATCCTTTAGTGCACATCTTAAGCATCACATAGCTTCTTTTGTTCTTAAATTTCATCTAGTAATAAGCCAAAAATAAGCCAAAATCCAAAAAGTTAGGGAAACCTTAAGTTTCTGTAACAGAATCTAAAGAGCTTATTTTGTAGCTTATTCTGTTGTTAAAAACCCAAAGTGCCTTTATTAAAGTTGTAGATAATAAGCTAGTCTATAAGTTTGTAGTTTTAAGTTTTTGCTAATTCTCAATTTTTAATAAGCCAAAAATAAGCAAATTCGTAGGGTCTATTTGGTACTTTTCTAATAGTCTAGGGTTACCCGTTTCTATTAAAGTGTAATTTTCTAGAAGTTAGCCCGCCTACCCTGTTCTTTCCTTTCTTACACTATCTACCCTGTCTTTTCTAGAATAATAATTAGAATTAATATTTTTCAAATTAGTTTTTATAAATTAGGGTTTATAGTTTTAATCAATAAAATTAGTGTACAATTAGGACATAAAAATTAGGGCTTTTTGTTCTAATAAATTTCTGCACTCTTTTAGCAATTTAAAATCATTTTTCTTTATTTTTATCATTTGATTTGTATTTTCTAGGAAATAAAATAGATTTTAGTTAATATCTTTTTCTTTGAAAATTCATAAAAAATTCAAAAATAGTTAAAAAATTCCAATTTTTTTTCCTAAAATTTTCATTTTAAATTTGTGATTTTTAGGTATAAAATTTGTTAAAAGTAAATTTCAGTTTTAGCTCGCATTAATACGTTTTGTGCATTTAAATTTCAATCTAGTTAATTGTTTTTAATTCATGCTTTTACATTTGTAGTATAACTAAAAGTTCAAAAATCCTTTACTATTCTAAACTCGAATCCGAATTATTCCTAAATTCTCAATTCACGATTTCGTTGGGACACGACCCGAGTAGTACCATACTTCCCGGATAAAAATATACAAGTTGTGTTTTCTTGAGTGAGATTTTTACCTTGTATTTCTCTTGTTTGAGAAGTATCTTGGAGAGAATTCTTACGGGATTAATACTATACGTGTGTATTAAATTTGCTACACCAAATTTTGGCGCCGTTGCCGGGGAATTCGTGAACGATTGTTGAAGAATATTCGTTGAAGTAGAGTTTCGAAGA